>WBMZ01000172.1:0-72794 GCA_013400975.1 Atrichornis clamosus
CCAGCTGTGTCCCAGACCGGGCTCTGTTTCAGGCTGAGCTCACCCCACCATGGCCCACAGCCTCTCTTTGTGGACAATGCCAGAGGGTCCCTGGTGGAGGCCATCCAACACCTCCTCCTGCCCAGGGCTACAGCAAACCCCAACACACAAGTCACCATGTCCCCGTCTCCCCACGGTGCTGGGAGACTGATGGTGGGATCTGCAGGATCCGTGATGTCCTGGTTTTAAACCCCATCTCAGATGAGAGCAAGCTGGCACCTTGCACATCACTTCCTCATTATCCCAGCCTCATCTCTCTCATAGAGAGCCAACCAGTATCAACACCAGGCAGCAGGAAAAACATCCCAGTCTACCTGTTCCTGATACAGTTTCTTAGTCACAGGGCTGGAGCCCCTCTGCGCTGGAGCCAGGCTGGGAGAGCTGGGGGTGTTCACCTGGAGAAGAGAAGGCTTCAGAGAGACCTTAGAGCCCCTTCCAGTGCCTAAAGGGGCTCCAAGAGAGCTGGAGAGGGACTTTAGACAAGAACCCGCGGTGATAGGAGAAGGGGGAACGGCTTCCCACTGTCAGAGGGCAGGGTTAGATGGGATATTAGGGAGAAATTCTTCCCTGTGAGGGTGGTGAGGCCCTGGCACAGGTTGCCCAGAGAAGCTGTGGCTGCCCCATCCCTGGAAGTGTCCCAGGCCAGGTTGGATGGGACTTGGAGCAACCTGGTCTAGCGGAAGATGTCCCTGCCCATGGTATGGGGGTGGAACTGGATGAGCTTTAAGGTTCTTCCCAACCCAAACCACTCTGGGATTCTGCCATTCCATGATACCTGCCATTATCTGCCAGCTTTAGATTGTCTGTATATATCATCTTCATGTCAATTATGTACAGATTTCTAAAAGTTGGACTTCAGATATTTTTAAATACTGGATAAAAAAAAACAGACTACCATTTCAAAGCATCTAAAAGTAGATTCCACTTTCACAGACTTGGTGGAACAGCAATTTCCCCACTTGCGACGAAGGAGCCGAGACTCCGCTGTTCATGACTATAAATATATTCATAGATATTTTCCCTGGCACAAAGCACTTCAATTTTAAAGGCAAGAGATTCATCAACTTCTGGAGAGCTTCATCCTTTTACTGCTTTGATTCTGTCAGTGAGCACACGCTCCTGGCAGGAGTGGAGGAGGGCACAATCTGCCACCATCTGCAGGGTGCAATCCATCTGAAAAGGTGACTGTCCTCAAGAAATTAGCATAGTCCAAGCATTTAACTTCACTCTGGAATATTATGTTCAACCAACAGGCTCTTTCCAGAGCCATTCTGCAAAATGTTCCTGCTCCCTGTGTGGTGCTGGATTTTTTTTTTTTTTTTTTTTTTTTAAGTTTTAACAGAGCCTTTTAACAAAAGTGGATAAAATTTTCCATCCTTCTTGGGAGGTGAATGGGGTAAAGGCAATATTCCACAATCCCAGTTAAATATTTCTCCAGGAGATCAGTGCTGTCAAAGTGAGGTGCTTAATCTGCTGAGACAGATCCCATGAACTTCAGCACACTAAAAAAAGCCCACTCCCCAGGACTCCCTCGGCGTTCAGCGGGAGAGGTGCAGCTGGCACCCGGCCATTTCCCAATCACCCACTATTCACAACACATGAATTCCCATTGGAGAGCTACAAATTCACAGATCTAGTGCCCCTTTAATCCAAACTAATATTCCAGTAGGTTTTTCAAAACTGATTGCTGATACAAGAATGAAGCAAGGAAAGAGGAGGGGGGAAAAAAAAAAGCACCTTGAAATTATCTGCAATTGTCAGCAGCGGGAGAGAGGCGAAGCACATTTTCGAGGCAGGAGAGAAGGTTCAATAACCTGCTTAATTTTCCCTTCTCTCCGGATGAATAAACTGTCAGGAAGAAATCCAGCTGAAAGATAGCCTGGCTCTTCCACAGCTTCAAACGAGGCTCCAGCTCCTGCCCACACACTCACAGGACATGATGTTCAAGCTAATGAGATGCCACAGGAAGAAAAGGCTTTCCTCGTTTCAAGAGGGAACAAACTGTATGTGATGGGAACCAAGAAGCATGGATTCCTTTCCTTACCTCAGCCCTGTGGCTGGCTAGCACACGTGCTAAATAAGACTCATCCACAGAAGGGTTAGGCTGGATATCAGGCAAAGGTTGTTCCCCCAGAGGGTGGTAGGGCACTGAACAGGCTCCCCAGGGAATGGTCACAGCCCCAGGGCTGCCAGCGCTCCAGGAGCGTTTGGACAACGCTCTCAGGCACAGGGTGGGATTGCTGGGGTGTCTGTGCAGGGCCAGGAGTTGGAGTGGATGATCCTTGTGGATCCCTCCCAGCTCAGGAGATTCTGTGATTCTGTGAACTATTTCCAATGCAGGCTGCATCCAAAGGTTCTGGTCCTTTCCAGTGCAGAAGAGGGAAGTGATGATAACTACTCAGCAACCCATTACACTAACGCTAACCCAAGAAAAATTCCTGGATGAAGCAGAGGGCAGGGAGGAAAGAGGCAAAGGAAACTGATGCTCGGAGTCCTCCCCAGACACTGCTGGCAATGGGAACCATCCAGGATTTCACTAAGCAGATGCCTTCTCATCTTAGAAGCTGCAGCTCCTCGAGCACATGGCAGAACTGGACAGAGCAGAGGAAAAAAAGGGGAATTTTTCATTGAGGAAAATAAATATGGAAGCATGGACACAGGATGGTCAGCAAACAGACCAGGCCTTGGGTTTGATGGAGCTGTGGGCTCCAAGTGGCTTGCCAACCTTTCCCAGTGCTCCATCAAGACTTTCTGCTAAACCCACCATCCTTCAGGGTAGAAAACTCATCCTCGCTCGCGGTACCATCTCCACATCCAAGCTGCTCCTGTAACAGCGTAAAAATCTGTGGCTCACCAGTGAAAAACCCTTTTTAAGGATCACAGACAAGCTGACCATGCTTACGAGCAGCCTGAACTGCAATTCACCCTGCAGCTGTTGAAGACAGCAGTGACATGTCCGAGTGCCACCCTCACTCTCAAGAAGGGAGGCAGACAAGTTTTCTCCTCTGCTCAGATTTCAAGCAGGTGAACAAAAAATTTGAACACCTTTGTGTACAAAGTTTGGACCAGAATTACTGACATCCATAAATAAAAATCCTTTCCCAACACCCTAATTCAGGGTGCTCAAAACAAAGCTGCAGATAGTGCCCAGTGAAGGGCAACTGCTTAATCAAAATCATCAGTTCAACGATGCTGGAAGTACACAAATAAACTGCAATTAAACCAATCATGCAATTAAAACCAGTCGTGTCCAGACTGACCATATTCCAAACTTCAGCACTCACTCTGAAAAGACTCAAACTCCCCCAAAAGTGCCAAGGACCAAAGGTTATTTTTAACTAAAGACAAGAATGTAGAGTCATTCATCAAAAAGACTGTTTTACTTTAAAAAACTGAGACTAAACATTCCTGTGGGGAATTACTGTCCTTCTATTAGAGCTGTGCAGAAGATGGACTCTTTCTACAGAGAGCTCTGAACGGAGACCACCAAATCCAGGTACACAGGTAGGACTTATCCAAAGGACAGCTCCCAGCATCCACCCTCAGCACTTCCTTGCACTCATTCTGATGATGGAACACAATGGAAAGCTCCAACAGAGGAAAATCTCATCAATGCCACCAGAAAGGTACAATCCACAACTCCCTCACACTCAGAATTTCCCTTCATTCCTGTTCTAGTGCACGTAAGGGGTTAACACAAGCTGAAATGCTCAAGCAATGCATATTGGGTTTTCCTTACCACAATGGATCATTATTCCATGGCGATCTAATACAGTAATAGTAGATAATACCAGTAATATGGATTTGCTTTAGTAAAAGCATTTTAAATTGCATTAAACACAGTAACATGAGAGTGGCACATTTTAAAATGGATATTTCTAATTCCTGGTGTGTAGAGGAGCATCTCCTGCTTCCAAGCCAAGGAGATGCAAGTCCATCTTATCATGAGGCCAATCCAAAAATCAAAGAATCACAGAATCATTCAGGTTGGAAAAGTGCTCCAAGACCATCGAGTTCAACCATCAACTCAGCACCACCACTGAGCCATGTCCTCAGGTGCTGCATCCCACATGCCTTTTGAACACTTCCAGGGATGGTGCTCTGGGCAGCCCATTCCAATGCCTGACACCCTTTCAGGGAAGAAATTTCACCCAATATCCAATCTAAACCTCCCCTGGCACACCTTGAGGCCATTTTTTCTTGTCCTGTCCCTTGTTCCCTGGCAGCAGAGCTCGACCCCCACCCTCCTGTCAGGGAGTTGTGGAGAGCCAGAAGTATTCCTCCCTGAGTCTCCTTTTCTCAGGATGAGCTCCACCAGCTCCCTCAGCTGCCCTTGGTGCTCCAGGCTCTTCCCCATCTCCATTCCCTTCCCTGGACACGCTCCAGCCCCTCAAAGTCTGTCCTGTTGTGAGGGGTCAAAACTGAACCCCCTAGATCCAAGGTGCGGCCTCAACGCTGGACTCGGTGTATGTTCAAAATAATGTGACAAAGAGGAGAAAAGAAATCAAAAATGATATTAATGAGTATTACTGTCCCTTCCTTTAAGGCACAGAAGCTTCTACCCACAAGGAGCAGCTTCAGAGGGGACTAAACAGCACCAAACCACCCCAGGGGGTGCACTTGGTAAACGCACCCGCTGCCCAGATTGCTCCAGGTCTGCCCAGAGACATCGTTCCAAAAAAAAGGAATCTCAGGAGCTGCAACCCCTAGCTGAGCTCCAAAATCCCTGAGGATTTCTCCCAGTGAACAATCAGCATAATGAAATACTTTCTGTGTGTTATAAAAGGGAACAAATGTTCTAAAAAGTATTCTGCAGAGGTCTCCAGATGCAGTGGCAAGTTTGGTTTGGGTTGGAAGGGACCTTAAAATTCATCTCATTCCCACCTCTCTGCCATGGGCAGGGACACCTCCCACTATCCCAGGTGGCTCCAAGCACCGTC
Organism: Atrichornis clamosus; assembly: GCA_013400975.1. Taxonomy (NCBI): domain Eukaryota; kingdom Metazoa; phylum Chordata; class Aves; order Passeriformes; family Menuridae; genus Atrichornis; species Atrichornis clamosus. The sequence goes on from WBMZ01000172.1 coordinate 4,980, forward strand.
CAACCTGGCCTTGGACACTTCCGGGGATGGGACAGCCACAGCTTCTCTCGGCAACCTGTGCCAGGGCCTCACCACCCTCACCGGGAAGAATTTCTTCCCAGTATTCCATCTATCCCTGCCCTCTGTCAGTGGGAAGCCATCCCCCCTTGTCCTGTCACTCCAGGCTCTGTCCAAAGTCCCTCTCCAGCTCCCTTGGAGACTCTTTAGGCACTGGAAGGGGCTCTAAGGTCTCCCTGGAGCCTCTCTTCTCAAGGCTGAACAGCCCAACTACCCGAGTGCCACCAGAAAACCTCTTAAGCTGCCGTATGCGTCTTCCCAACCTTCTTCTTCCTCCTTCCAAAAAGACCACAATAATCCCACTCCAAAAATGAAATCAATACATCAGTTCCAACCCGAATAAACCCGAGGAGGGGAAGGCATCAGCAGGAACACATTTTGTGATTTCAAAGCTCACTCCCCAGCTCAAGTAAAAGCAAACGCCAGTTCGTGCCCACTGCAAACCTTCAGACCAGTGCTGACAGGAGCTGCTGCAGGTCCTGTATCCAAGACATCCAACATTTTCAGGCTGTCAGCTCGGATACGGAGCTGCTGGTGAGGCACAGACACACTACAAGGTCTCAGTTCTGGAGTGTTTGACAAGCACACACCCCAACACAAGCAGGAAATTAAAACCCACAGCTAAATAAAGCCAAGACCGAGAGTTACAAGCAGCACAATCAGCCAACTTCTACCAAAAGCAGTGCCAAGAAGTGCCATTGCTCTTGGTAAGCAAAATATACATGAAGAAAGAAAAAACAAGCCTTGGTTTTTCATTTTTAACTGATTTCTGTGTTGTTACCTTGGTTTTTGCTTGATCACTGCAAGTAGGAAAGTGTAAATTAAGATACTTGGATTTACTACTTAAGTTACTCCATAAGGCATCACTTACTCAGAAGAAGTCAGACAAAAAAAAAAAAAAAAAGGATTTCAGGGTTCTTGTTTTCTTGTTATTTTTATGGGGTTTTTTCTTAATCTGGAGTTGTTTCTTTCCTGTTTATCACCTTAAAGCCATACCTCCCACAGCCCCAACCAAAAAGCAGGTGGCACCTCCCAGAAATCTCTAAGAATTCCTCTAGAGCTTCTCCAGCCAAGAGGTCCCTGCTTATCATGGAAGAGGAATGACATTGAAAACACAATGATCAGCAAATGGGGGAGTGGGCCTCATATAATAAATCAGAATGTGCTCAGCCTGGAGAAAAGGAGGCTCAGTTTCATTCCCTGGAACGTTCAGGATGACACCATGCACTAGTATTATCCTACCTGGATGTTATTTCAAATAAGAAACCAGAGTGACTACAAATTTGCTAAATGGCAAATACCTCCATCAGCTTTGGCTGCATCTGCCAAGTGTTCTACACCAACAGCTACTTTTGGGTTCCCTTCCCCAGCCACTGACGGAGAATCCATCCCCGTGCATAGAATCACTTTTGCTGGCCAGAGGCAGTGCTGTGCTGACATTCCCATCAAACCAGCAGTGCCAATCAATGGCTCCCCAAGGAAAAAAAAAAAAAAAAAAAAAATCAATCCTGGCCACATTTCAATCTCCCCAGCACCCAGCCAGCAGGAATTGTTCATGCTTTGTACACCACCGGCAAAGGAGCAGCTGAAAACACTCGGCATTTGTCAGTGCTGTTACACCAGATGAGATTCCCCCAGCTCTGGGTGCTCACTGCTTGCACTGGAAATGCATCAGGGCAAAGCCCATCCCACCATCACTGCAGTTCTGTACAGGGGCTCATCCAAACTGAAGCCTTCCACAGAATCACAGCATGTCCTGAAAGAACTCACAGGGATCATGCAGGACACCCCAACAATCCCACCCTGTGCCTGAGAGCGTTGTCCAAACGCTCCTGGAGCTCTGGCAGCCCTGGGACTGTGACCATTCCCTGGGGAGCCTGTGCAGTGCCCCACCACCCTCTGAGCCTTTTCCCAATATCCAGCCTGACCCTGTGGTTTGATCCCCCTGTGCTGGATGTTAAGAAGCCACCAAATAACATGAGTAAATCCTCACTGCTTTTCCTTCAACTCCTCCTCGATATCCAAGGCATGTCCTTGGACAGGTTTTTTTGAACATACTGTTCTCGAGCCTTGGTTTAAAATTCACTGGTGCCCCTGCATCGCTGTCATCCTGTACTCCTGTCTCTGGCATACATGAGGTTTGACCTTTTCAGATTTACATTTACAGCGATCAGAATCCTTGTGAGCTTTGCTACAGAGAGGGGAAAAAAAATGAACTGAGAGGAATTTCTGGAATGGTGACTGGACTGCTGATGTTTCCTAAGGCAAAACACACACTGCTTCTATTCCAGCTTCCTAATACCCTGGTAAACAAGAGAAAATTGAATGACAAAAGAACCCTAACTAGCTGGAATCTTCCAAAAGATGGAAAACAGACTTCCAGGGCTGCCCACACAAGTGAAGAAGCTTCAGCAGTTACTGTTCGAGGGTAGCACAAACAATGCTCCAAATGAAGAATGCAGTAGGAAAAAAATACAGCCCAGCAACTGGATTTCCAACCGAAGGAAGAAAAGCCAGGCACTTCCAAAAGCATCCCACCACATATCCAGCCTCACACTTCTCCTTCTCCTTTGTGCTGCAGATGCCATACTTATTTTCCTGGTGTACTTAATTCATGTAGATCCCTTCCATCCAGCTGTCTGAGCACCACACAGGGCTACAATGTGTGGGAACCTCCAGCCTGGAGCAGATCTTCCTCTCCAATGCCAGCCCCAAGAGGGAGGCATGCGGGCTTTTCCTAACTCATCCATCACTTGTAACACACAAACCCCGAAACTCTGGGTTTTAACAGGGGCACAGAGCGACAGGACAACAGGGAATGGTTTCCCACTGCCAGAGGGCAGGGTTAGATGGGATATTGGGAAGAAATTCTTCCCTGTGAGGGTGGGTGAGGCCCTGGCACAGGTTGCAAGTGCAATCCCTGTAAATGCCCAATGCCACGTTGGATGGGGATTGGAGCAACCTGGTCTAGTGGAAGGTGTCCCTGCCCAAGAGTTTTAAGGTCCCTTCCAACCCAAGCATTCCATGGTTCTATGATTTGCCAGCACTCCCATCCTGTGAGACCATATGAGTGCAGAAACAGGCACTGGGATATAAGGATGATGAGCTCTGGATAACAATGATCCTCCTCAGACACATTCCTGGGCTTGGCTACTCAAGGTACCACAAACTTTGGCTTCCTCAGCCCTAAGTGCCCGTCAGTGCTACAAAACACCCGTGTTCAAATTAACCCTTTTCATGTGTCTCCTTTTTTAACATGCCAATCATTGCAACAAAGGGCATGAGGAGGAAAGCCTAAGTTCAAGGAATGGCAGCATTCCCTGAGTTACTTTCCAGACTCTCTACCCCAGACCTGCCACCCTGTGACTCACTGACCTCCCAGTAAATCACAGAACCATGGAAAACACCTCTAAATCCAACCACTCCTCCAGCTCTGTCACTAAACCAAGTCCCCAGGTGCCACATCCACAGTCTTGAGTAACTCTGCCTCAACACAAATTCACCTGTCACCTCTAATGAATGGGTAAGATCAAAAATATTTTGGATTTAGTCACCTGTTGATATTTCCAGCACTGAACAGACACCAATGTGCCCAGACAGCACTGTTAAAAATAAGAAGCACTTGCCTCTGTTTATAGGAATTTTTTTCCTAAAATACTCCTACTATGCACAGTCTGTCTTGTCCACCATCAATAAAATCTATTGATCAGTGTCAGCCACCAAAATCCAGCAAAAAGGTAAAGAGGGTGATAAGGAACTGAGAGTTAACTGCAAAGGAGGCAGCTCACGGGGCAGAGGACACAGGGAATTCATGTCAGAAGGGAGAAGTGGGCAGCACAAACTCTAGATAAAGGTGAAAAGAAATAGGAAAATAGGACACAGCTGGCTAAAACAACACCTTTCTAGTCCTGTCTGGGGCTAACAGCTCGATCTTAGAATTGCTTGGAAAGCTCTACCTGTGACTGGGAGAGTTTACAGGATCCATAAGCTTTTGAGCAAAAAAGTGAGAGCCATCAGCAGAGCTTTGTCCCACCAGAGGGGTGATGGCCCCGTTGGTCCTACACTGCCCTGCCCTTCCAAAAAAACCAAGCATCAGAACAAGGCCCAGGGGTTTTTCTGGCAGTCTGAGAACTGCTGTGCACACAGTTCCTTCCATCCAAGTGCCATGTCCTGAAAAAACACCGGAGGAAGCAGAAGCAGCACCTTGAAGTCTTTAAAGGATGGCTAATTTTTTCACCCCAAGAAATTAAAAATTGTGGTGTGCCAAGAAGAGAACAAATTATCAACAGGCTGCCAAGTTATTTTACTCACTCTTAAATTGTGATTACCACCACAAATTCCATCATCTGTGGCTAACATGAGCTCCAAAGAGATGTGTGGGATTAGAGATCAGTTCACACAGTCTGAATTATTCCCTCCACATGCTTTGAAGGAGCTGTGGAAGAGAGGGGAATTTGGGGTGGTTTTTTCAAGTTTGTTGTGTTTAATTGAAGTGCTACCTGTTGGAAACACAAGGAATGGCAGAGCAAAGCAAGTTTAAATCCCACAAATTCAGATATCACTCAAGGGAGCAGACAATAACACAAACACTTTGACCTGAGACCACAACAAGCCCTGATATAAATATGCTGCCAGGACCTGCAGAGATGTTTGCAGAACTTATGTATTAGAAATGTGAACACATTCCCAATTGCCAGAGAGCTGGGAAGGGACAGCTTCTGCATACAGGCAGAAGCAAAACCAAAAGAAGAGTAAATAAGAAGAGGCAAAAAACCACAAAGAGCCCCTGGAAGTGTTCCAGGCCAGAGTGGATGGGGCTTGGAGCAACCTGGGATAGTGGAAGGTGTCCCTGGCCATGGCAGGGGGGTGGGATGTGATGGTATTTAAGGTCCCTCCAACCCAAACCATTCCATGATTCTGTGAAAACACAGCTCAGGCCATGGGATCATCACTAGCAGGTGCCATGGTGGGTTCTCCAGGTGCTTGCTGTCCTCAGAAAGGGCCCTCCAGCCTGGTCTCTCCTTGATTCACTTCATTTCCACTCAACCCAACCTCAAACTTTCACGGGTAGGAGCAACTTCCTAGGACAAACTCCTACCTCAGTGCCGTAAATTTGGAGTATGTGCCTGGAGATGCTCCCTGGAGCCACAGGAAGAGAACTGAAACCTGGAGCCACGAGCAGCTCTAGTGAGGCAAAGAGCTGAAGTGCTGCAATTAAATCCTTCAGCAGCAACTCAACATCAAGGAAAGACAGGGAAGACTCACAGCTTCCTTCCCTGCAGCTGTGACCACACAGGCAGCTCCATGGCCACGAGGGCTGGGGACACCAGCCCTGCACTTTGCCTCAGCTAATCAGGGAAGAGCAAAACAAAAGAAGCACCAGGATGAGAGCACAGAAATGGAGGCTTTCAGAGCACAGCTAAAAGCACATCCCCAGGTGCCACATCCACACACCTTTTCACTTCCAGGGATGGTGACTCCACTGCTGCCCTGTGCGACTTGTTCCAATGCGTAATAACCCTTTCAGTGAAAAAGTTTCTTCTAATAGCCCATCTAACCCTCCCCTGGCACACCCTGAGGCCGTTTCTTTTCGTCCTGCCCCTGTTCCCTGGAAGCAGATCCCGACCCCCCTGGCTGCCCCCTCCTGTCACGGCCTTGTGCAAAGCCAGAAGGGCCCCCCTGAGCCTCCTTTGCTCCAGGCTGAGCCCCCCCAGCTCCCTCAGCTGCTCCTGGTGCTCCAGCCCCTTCCCCGGCTCTGTTCCCTTCCCTGGACACGCTCCAGCCCCTCGGTGTCCCTCTTGTCACGAGGGGCCCAGAACTGACCCCAGGATTTGAGGTGTGTGTCCCCAGGCACAGCTTTGGTGGGTGCTGGAGGTGGGGAGCTGAGCCAACTCCTGCCTGGGGCAGCACCTCAGGCCAGGTTCCCTAAACACACATCAAAAACTATGAACAAAACCACCTAAAGGCAAAGCTATTTTCCCTCCTATTTTTCCACCATTAGAAACACAAGCTGGTAGGTTGTATTCTGCACATAAAATTATCATCTGTCCTCAAAAGTAGATGCTCTGTTTGAAAACCATCACAAAGGACTTTGAACATGCAGTTTAGAAACACACAGATCCGTGGGGCTCTTGTTTGCCCACAGTTTAGGAATCTCCCCTCTTAAGGAGGCACGGCACCAGTGGGGTGAGGTTTCAGGCAGCCTCTCTGCACAGAATAAAGCACAGGAGAGTGTGCTGCTGCACAAAAATACATGTATTTACATGCATGATATGGGGCTGCTGCAGTATGTACAGGCATGTGCACAACACGAGACCACAGGAAAGAAAAGAGGGAAGCATGTGGATATAGCAGGGAGTCAATAAAAAGATGCTCAGCCTGGGGTTTGGCAGTGCTTAAGCCTAGGAGCGAAAACTTGAGTTAAGCGCAAGATTTTACTGCCATTAAGCAGTAAGAGAAATGAAGGACTTCCTCTCAAAGACACCAACACAACCTGAGCTAATCCTCTGCTCCACAGCACAGCCACCTCCACTTAAGGGTCCCACACACCAGCACTTGAGGTACGTGTGGAGCTCAGGGCCCTGGAGCAGAACTTACGGATTGTCCAGCTGGGCCTACCACCATCCCCTCTGCCACAGGGCCCGCTTCACAGAATCCTGCAATGGTTTGGGTTGGAAAGGACCTTAAAGCCCATCTCTGTCCCGTGGCCAGGACACCTTCCACTAGACCGGGTTGCTCCAAGCCCCGTCCAACCTGGCCGGGAACACTTCCAGGGATGGGGCAGCCACAGCTTCTCCAGGCAGCCTGTGCCAGGGCCTCCCCACCCTCACAGGGAACAATTTCTCCCCAGTCTCATCAAAATTTGCTCTCCTTCAGCTTAAGGGCAATCTCCCTCATCCCACCACTCCATGCTTACTGAAAAGTCCCTCCCCAGACTTTTTGTAAGAATCTTTTCCTTCCCCATCTTGTTCCTGCATCTCACTTCTGCCTCCACGATAATTTTTTGATTGAAGCAAAACATCTCTGCCTGCAGACCAGCAAAAGGATTAATTAAAATAAAATAATAATAAATAAAAAACCCCCACATAATAGACTCTAACACAAATTAAGACCCATATTTTGAGGTACCAGGAACGAGTCAAAGTTAAGTTTATCTTTCCAAAGGACGGAGCCTTTGCACAATTTCTCAAAAATAGAGAATTTTCTCTTAAAGTCAAAATCCCAGCTAGGAACTCTAGCCATACATACATATTGTCCAGAGCTCAAGGAGCATTTGACAAACACTCTCAGGCACAGAGTGGGATGGTTGGGGTGTCCTGTGCAGGGCCAGGGGTTGGACTGGATGCTCTGCGTGGGTCCCTTCCAACTTGGGAGATTCTGTGATCCTATGATTTGATTTTCCACCAGTTTCTCTCTGCCTAATCCCTGGGAAGAGCAAAGAGCCAGGCTCCAGCAAGCCCTCCAAAAGCACTTCAGCAGCTCAGCTGCCAAAGGGTAAAAAGGTTCTTGAAGCATCTGCAGTTATCAAATCAAAGCAAACGTCACTCACTAAAGCAGCATAAAACAGCAGGCATTGGCCTATGGGTTCTGTGTTAATATTGACAGTTTTGAGCTCAGAAGGAGCTAAAGAATAAAGAAAAACCCAACATGAAGGCTTTTTGTTGTGAAGTCTTAAAAAAGTTGAGGAGCAAAATCAAGGACTCAGAAAATGGAGGGAAAAAAAGCAAAGATGCCCTAGAAAACTTCTAAACTGCAGTCCTAGGTTCCAGAATGACAGCATCCCAGAGTATTTAACAGTTTCCACTTAAGCTAATAGAAAGATTGAAGTTTAATTTCCAGTGAATTACTGCCAGAAGCTTTCCTTCAGTTTAGGATGGAAAAAGTACTCTCCCTCCTGCTTTTTCAGCTTGTTCAGGATACACAGTGAGGAAAGGAGATTTTCACAAGGGCACAGAGTGACAGGACACAGGGGAATGGCCTTAAGCTGAAGGACAGCAGGGTCAGATTGGATATTGGGAAGGAATTGTTCCCTGTGAGGGGAGTGAGGCCCTGGCACAGGTTGTCCATAGCAGCTGTGGCTGCCCCATCCCTGGAAGTGTNTGCCCCATCCAGTGTTCCAGGCCAGGTTGGATGGGGCTTGGAGCACCCTGGGATAGTGGGAGGTGTCCCTGCCCGTGGCAGGGGGTGGAATGGGATGAGTTTTAAGGGCCCTTCCAATGCAAACCATCCTGGGATTCTATGAGATGAAGCACAAAGAGGGTGCCCAAATCAAGCATACCTTGACTGATCAGAGCTTTCCCTTTGATCTGTGTCTTCTCAGGAGGGCTGGTTTCCTCCTCAGCACAACTTTCTGCCTCTCCCATCACCTGGGCCACAAGCCACCACAAAATCCAGGTACACCTGAGATGTGCCCTGCTTTGCCTGCCTGCAGTTGCTGGGTGAACACCTGCATTCCTAAACTTCTGCTTGCCCAGGTAGGAGACATTTGGAGATGGCACAGAGCCTTAAAAAACTCCCAGCCCAGCGTTGTGCTGGATTTTAAGTTCTCCCTTTCCTAAGTGCAAACACAGCGTGGTGTCTGCAAAGCCTTTTGTAACAGGCTGCCCTTTTCCTCCCTCCTCGGCCTTAACTGCAGCCATCCCTAATTTCGAAATGCAGCTGTTCATAAATCAAAGGTCAGAAGGGCCTTCAAAACAATTCAGTCCCTGCAGCTGTGATCGTTGAGCTTCACAGCCCCGGTAACTTCTGGGCAGGGAAGCAACAGCATCACTCTGGGCACATCCCCAGCTCCTCTCTGGTTTGAGGCTATATTCCTGAGGTCTGGGTAGCCTGGAAAAGCAGGGTTAGGTGGCCAAGTATCCATGAAAACACTGGGGATTAAGCAGCCTCTTGTCAGCACGGAAGACCTGCACGACAAGGTGAGTCAGAAGATGCTAGAAATCCACACGGGTGCTTCATTAAACAATTAGAACTTGTTAAATAACCCACAAACCAGAGGAGAACTTCTGCCCTAGGGATCCACCTGACTCCAGGCAACTCCTCTGTCCTGTCTCCCACCCCAGGCTGAGGAAGGGCACCTCCCTGAGGGACTCCTGAACATCAAGGTGGGAATAACATTGCAACTGGCAAAGTTTCTTTTGCCTCATGCAAAAGCTGTGTCTGCAGGTGGCTGTCAGTGACAGAACACGAGATAGAACAGGTCCCTTCTTCAAGCCATCCTCCTCAAGCAAATGAAAACCAGACATTGTCTCTTAAAAGCCTCAAGAAAGGGAAGGTGCAGTTTCTAAACACACACCCCAAATAGCTCCTGTGACACACCTTTAAGCAGAGGCGAGGGATCAGTACAAGGTTCCAAACAGAGAAAAGACCAGTTGGATAGAATCAGAAAATCATCACAGTTGGAAAAGCCCTGTGTGATCATCAGATCCAACCGTCCCCTCAGCACTGCCAAGGCCACCACTAACCCGTCTCCCCAGGTGCCACATCTCCACATCTTTTAAATCCCTCCAGGGATGGGACTGCAACAGCATGCTGAGCAGCCTGTGCCAGGGCCTGACCACCTCTTCCATGAAGAAACTTTTCCTAATATCCAACCTAAACCTACCCTGTGCAACTCGAGTCCCAGAGGAGTCCATCACATTGACCAGTACAAGGACAGGGAAGAGCCTGGGAGTAACTGGTGGAACAACTCAAAAAGAGAGATTCCTATGAGGAGTAAAAGCCACAACAGTTGGGCACATGAGGGTTCTCTGCAACATTTAGGAAGGCTGTTTGCTCTCTAATTCCAAGTCATTTCATATGTGCCATGAACTCCCATCCCACAAATATATGATGTAATGAACTGACAAAACCAGAAAGGTTCTTCCCCCAGAGGGTGGTCAGGCTCTGCACAGGCTCTCCAGGGAATGGTCACGGCCCCAAGCCTGGCAGAGTCCAGGGAAAGTTTGGACAACGCTCTCGGGCACAGGGTGGGATTGTAGGGGTGTCTGTGCAGGGACGGGGGTTGAACTCAATGATCCCTGTGGATCCATTCCAACTCAGGATATTCTATGAAAGCAGCTCCCTCCTGGCTAGGCTGCCTCCAAGGAATAAAACCAGCTGGGAACAACATCCCCAAGTGTGGAGAGTGAGGCAGGAAGGCCTGTGAGTGTTCATTTCCATGGGGAAACTCTAAGGTTGTCCAGAAACCACCAAAATTAATGATCGGAGAGTCCAGAAGAGGAAAAATATGGGTGGAGGGGAAAAAACCCTGCATGCTCTCTAGTGTTTTATCAACATTTATTGATTTATTTTAAAAGCTGGGTGGAACATGAGGAATTAATAGACCACCATATGCCCATGTGCTGCATCTGCTACAGCGATTTATTCTTATAGTTCTTTTATTACCTTCTTTGGGAACTGAATGAGATAAGGATCAGCATCCTGACACTTGGAAATTAGCTCGTTTTCACGACTGTCAGCAGGAAAGCAGGAATTAATCCTCTAATTTCAGCCTGAAAAATACTGAGAGCAAGTCCAACTAAGAAAATAAAAATAAAAATTGTTTCTGTGTTTGTAAGAGGGGGGGAAAAAAGTGTTTGGAAGAGCAGTGGCCTTATTATGCTGGCAAGGCTGCAGCCCATGAGATCAATGTTTTGATGAGCACAAGGACTTGTGCCAGAGGGGGACGGGAAGCAGGAGAAGAGACTTCAATGAGCTGAAAGCGTGGAGAGAGGAAGAGGCAGGGAAGTGGTTTGAGAATGAACTAGGTCAGGGGTGCATTTAGGACGAGGGAAAGCAGGGAATGCTCGGACAGGAACATGGGAGCTAGGTAGGACCTCAGCTGCTGGCCCTGAAAGCTGGGAGCTAAGATGAAAGGAGGGAATGTGGTCACTCCCACTTACAAGGGAAAGGAGGATACTGAGAGGTGGGAAAACAAAGGAAAAGGATTTACAGCAGACCTAGCATACAACAAGAGAAGCACCATCTGCCCAAGGCAACCTTCACCAGGAGGGCTCAAAGGGAACCCACAAAACCTCAGCCAACTCCCAGGAACAGCTCTGTATCCAGCTTAGAGATCTCCCTAAAGCACCAGCAACTTTAAGTGAAGGGCTGATAAGGCTCTTGTGGGGTTTGGTTGGTTTCTGGAGGTTTTAACACTTCTCCAAAAGCCCTCCTCCACGTGAGCAGCATCAAGTCATGTCCCACCCCACAGGTGAGTTTGCCAAAGGGATTTATTTCTGGGCATGCAAGCCCCCTCCAGTGGGAGCTGCATTTCGGCTCTGCCGTGATCCCATGGCAGTCACAGTTTCTAGGTCAGAATGGGGATTCTGTAACAATCACAGAATTTCTTGAGTTGGAAAGGACCCACAAGGATCATCCAGTCCAACTCCTGGCCCTGCACAGGACACCCCAACAATCCCACCCTGTGCCTGAGAGCGTTGTCCAAACGCTCCTGGAGAAATTTTAATTTGATTGAAATTCTTCTTATTAAAAGGAAAAAAAAAATAAACCCCACAAATAATTAAAGGTGAAGATAAACCTGCATCCCTTTACATAAAAACATTCATCACAGCAACCTTGGGAATAAACCCTGTGCTTACACACAGAAACCTCACAGATCAGTCTCTCCAACACAAGCCCAAATCTATACATTCCGAGACGAATGTACACACTCAGCATCCACTGGGAGACGGCTGGAGGACTGGAAGGAAAAGAACAGCAACCTCCCACCTCTCCCTTAAACCACAGGCTCCCTCCCCGGAGTTTGAGCCTGGACTGTTGAGCCCAGCTCCAGAGGAGCTGCTGGAGGCAGTCGCTCCGCACCCGCCTGGGTCCTGTGTTCCAAACTGCGAACAAAGGCGCCCTTAAATGTGGTTTGATTGACGCAAATCAGGAGCTGAGCGGGTGATTCATCGCTGTCAGAGCGCAGCACTTGCATAAAACCAGCATGTGGACAAACTTGCTGATGTGCTCAGACACTCAGCACCACCAGGAGTGATGTTACACTCGAACGCAGACCCCTCGTGGTGAGGGGAGGGGTCATTCCCTCCCTCTCTCTCCCCCCAAAAGGACATCATGGATTTTCCCAGGTCACAGTAAATCTTCAGGCACAAATGTGGAATTAGCATCTTGCTGTACCTCCCCACGGCTTGGCAGGAAAGATTAGTGTGTCAAATAAAGGCATAATCCCAGTGGAGCTCAGGGATAACCCACAGACACACCCCACCAAATTCCTGCAGTTTGACAGACGTGTTGTGACCTTTCTATGCCTAACCCAAGCCTACTCCCTCTCCCTCCACACTGAAGACATTTTCCCTCCTCTTTTCCTATCCCATGAGCAGGACCAGGCTGGTTTGGGGCTGGGACACAAACGTTTTCCCCCATTTCATAAGGAGGCCTTCTGTAAAGAGTCAAAAGCAGCACATGAGCCAACAGCCACGAACTACAACTCTTATGCTGACCCTGAACTCGTCCCACTTTCCTTGCACTTCACATGGGGTATCCACAGATGTGGACAAAGCTGGGATCACAGAATGGGTCAGGCTGGAAAGCAGGATCATCCTGCAGCATTCTGCACAAGGACAGTTCTATACCCGCCGTGAATCTCAGTCCAGCTTCCCTAGGGGATTTGAAAATTTGGGAGAAACAGCACAGACCACAAAGACCTTGTTCTCCTAGCTGGAAGAGGGTGGGAATTGAGGGAAGAGCTGCCACAGGAGGGTCCCTGCCACCAGCAGCAGGCTGGTGCTGTGCTGCTGCAGCTCTCCCACCACACACAGAGAGAGCAAACAAACTTCTACTATAATTAACTCATGAAAATGACACCATTATGTTCCTGCAAACAATTAGGAAACAAAAGAGAATGCACAAAGATCCTGCCAACACCACAAAATAAACTGAAGACATTGTTTCATACTAATTTTCTCATAAACCATTTCAAGACAAACGTGACTGTAGGTAAGAAAATTCCAATAACCATGGCTCCTGAAGTCACTCTTCAGGAGCAGCTTGATAGTCCCTCAGGTTCACAATGGACTTAGAACATTGTAAAGGGGTGGAAAAGTAGATTTCAGCAGATTTCCACTCCTGTAAGAGGGTGGAAATGGGTGTCAAGATCTATCCAGTGGCCTGCACCAAACCTCTCCTCCATCTTCAGCTCTGTTAGCACCACAACCCATGCCAAAGCTTCTGGATCCTGAGCTGGTTTTGCCACATTCTGCACCTGAGCTTCCAAAAGGACCTCCCTGAGGCATGCATCGCCCACAGCCCTCTGGCTCCTGGTGTTTTGATGCCTTCCCCATCACCACCTGCACTTCCCAGCCCCTCAGCTCTCCTTCCAGCTGGAGTCTGGGCCCAGCTGCCTCGCAGTGACCCAGGGAGAGCAGCTCCGCTCAGGACTGAACAGGGGAAGTGCTCTCCATCACAGCTCCACAAGGCTCACCTCCTCCCACCTCTGCCTTAAAGCCAGCCGCAAATAAACACCAAACCAAGCTGGCAGCAGCATCCAGGGCCCTGGGAGAAAACAGACTCCAAACAGGGAGTACCACCGACATGGCACATCCACAAGGAGTGTCTGGACAACGCTCTCAGGCACAGGGTGGGACTGTTGAGGTGTCTGTGCAGGGCCAGGAGCTGGATTGGATGATCCTTGTGGGTCCCTTCCAACTCTGGATATTCTGTGGTTCTATAAAACAGTTTTACTCCACTACGGAGAAAGCATTTCAAATGAAGGGCAAGACCTAAAAGAGCTTTCAGTACAACACAGCCCTTCCACCTGGCCAAAAATGACTCTGACATCTCTGCACTACTGCAGTTGGGATCATCCTAAGGAGAAGTCATTCCATCAGCTCCAGCGTATCAGAACTAACTCATGAGGATGGAAATAGAGAGAGGGAGAGCAGAAAACAAGGAGAGAAGGTTTCTCAGAAACACATTACCATGAAGGAGTGAAGTACACAAAGTTTAATCCCTCAGCACTGCAGTTGTCACCCCTCCTCAGATTCTGGCTTAGTCATTGTTAAAAAAAACCCCACAGCTCAAAGACAAAATCCTCATGAAGTTTGGAAGTGCCAGTGCAGTCAAGGCAGGATTTTTCCCCCCCAAGCAGTGCTGCCCCAGAATCTGGCAGGATGTGCCTTCAGCTGTGCTCTCCAAACAAGAGATCACTTCTTACTCCACTGGCCTAACGAAGAGAGGAAGGGATTTTGCAGGCATGACCCTACAAGCAGCTGCCTGCAAGAGTCAACAGCTGGAAGCTGAAGCAAATTATTTTGAAAATAGAGAGGGCAGCAGAAGATCAACATGTGAAGACCAGGACAAGGAGACAGACAAGAGCAAATACCTTCATATGCAGTATAAATTTCTATAGCTCTTGGGTTTGGGGCTTAGGAAACTGTCAGCGTGACTAACATATTTAGGAAGTCCAGAAATGAAATCTTGCCTTGTTTTTGGCTTAATGCAGGAAATCAGCTTTAATGACAACCTACAGTTAGCTCTGGAGTAATTTTCTTTCTGCTTCATTGACATACATGACAAGACTTTATTAGCAGGGCTAAAATTAAAAACAAAACATTTTTCCCAGTTGCACAGAATGCTTAATGCACACACTGACACCTCAAGAAAAGAGACCAAAAAAATTATTTCAAAGCAATTCCACTACCTTTTTGTATTTCAGCTTTTCCTAGCATTTTGCATCAGAAGTTTTGCACTTTGCACAGGCACAACCACAGATTTTTCATCATCAAGATAAACCACTGTCCAACTTGTTTTCATAGAATCCCAGAACTGTCTGGGTTGGAAGGGACCTCAAAGCTCATCCTGTACCATGGGCAACCTTTCACTATCCCAGGTTGCTCCAGGCCCCATCCAACCTGGCCTGGAACACTTCCGTGGATAGGGCCACAGCTTCTCCGGGCAACCTGTGCCAGGGCCTCACTAACCTCAATGTAAAAAAACCTTCTTTCTTATATCTGATCTAAATCACCCCTCTTTTAGCCTAAACCCATTAAACCTTCTCCTATCAATATTTTACATAACCTATATTCTTCAACAGTGTTAAACCTTGTGACATAAGCACTCAAAAACTTCAAATTCATGAGAAGTCACCTCAAATGACACTCTGTTAAAAAAGGTTTGCTGTTTGGTACCTGATAATCCTTCCACAATTTTTAAAGGGCAAGCAGCAGCTCCCCAAGGTTTCATCCTGCCAGGCAGTCCTTAAAATTGGTTTGGTTTTTAAAATCTTTCTGCATACAATGTTCCCTAAAAAAATGTTCTTATAAAATTCTTTTAGCTATTCAGATGCTTCTTCTAATGATAGAACTTAGATTGTGTGAAATCCTAAACATATTGGACCAATTCAGGATCCATGTCGCCCTGAGGGATGGGGTAGAGAAGCCTTGGCACAGGTTGCCCAGAGAAGCCGTGGCTGCCCCATCCCTGGAAGTGTTCCAGGCCAGGTTGGATGGGGCTTGGAGCAACCTGGGATAGTGGGAGGTGTCCCTGCCCATGGCAGGGGGTGGAATGGGATGAGCTTTAAGGTCCTTTCCAACCCAAGTGTTCTGGGATTCCACAAGACTCATTTACATGCCAGCCACATTTAAAAACTACAGCCAATGAAACACGTGTTCTCCATAAATATCAGAAGCCTATTCAGAGGGTAGATCTTTTTTTAGGGTGTTCCCCACCGCCACCTTAATTAACATGAAGAGCTGGCAAGAGGTGGTTAAACAGCAAGGGCAGCGCTAAGGGATCTATTCCCATACTGGAAATCTTGGAACAGCAAACAAGGCGAAAGACGCTGGTCCAAGGAACTGTGCTCACACCTCTGGAAGAGCTCATGTGGGTAAATTTCAAATTATCCAATTTGAATCAGAAACGCGAACCGGCTTTTTGCTTCGTTTTAGAAGTTTTACGCAGGAGCAACGGCTGAAAACCTTCAGATAAAAAGAAACATGCAAAATCCCTAGAAGGTTTAGCTCAGGCCTCTCTGCCTGACATTAGCGAACCTGCGCTTTGGAAGGGGAGAGGAAAGGGAAGACAGAGAGAGAAAGAAATAATGACTATGGAAAAAAAGCTTGTTTTTGCTGAGCTGTCAGAGTCCTGCTGGAGAGGGAAGTCACCCAAGTAAGTGAACCTGCAGCACAGCAAATCCCTCCCAGGACTCCCCAGTCCAGCTCCAACAGAAACACTCACATAAAAACTTCCCAAATCTTCATTATGGTAAAGAAAAAAAAATCCTGAATTACAGGAGGTCAGCAAAAGCAGAGGCCTTGACATGGTGAGCAGTGTTTTCACCTGGCTCCAAAGAGCTTATCCTGGAACTACAGCTCACGGCACGGTCGAGGAACAAGAGAACTTTACTGCCTGTGTAATGAGTGACCAGACCACGAGGGGAAAATAGGATGAAGCCATTAAAACCCAGGGATCACCATAAATGCTGTGGCTCAAGGCTGCAGTACCTTGACTCTGCTCTGCTTTGTGTAGCTGAAATTCTCGGTACCGGTTTGTTTATTTTTTGCCTCCTTGCCATCTCTCTGTCTGATTAAAAACATGTCAATCACCCAAATAAAACAAATATTGCCATTCCTGTGCAGAACTATCTCCAGAGCTGACCTCAAGCATGTTCCTGACACGTGGGGCTTGACTGTGACTTAAAAAATCGTCAACCCCAAATATTTACTGTAAAGCTGCAAAGAATTTTCTAGATACATCAGGAATAGAAGTTGCTCCTAAAGTCCCTTTGGCTGTTCAATCACTTACATCACTTGGATACCAATTTGGCAATTAGAGGAAGCAGAGAGCTGGGGGGCTTCAGCTTGGAGAAGAGAAGGCTCTGGGGTAACCGCAGAGCCCCTTCCAGTGCCTAAAGGGGCTCCAAGAGAGCTGGAGAGGGACTTGGGACAAGGGCCTGGAGTGCCAGGACAAGGGGGAATGGCGTCCCACTGCCAGAGGGCAGGGTTAGATGGGATATTGGGAAGAAATCCTGCCCTGTGAGGGTGGGGAGGCCCTGGCACAGGGTGCCCAGAGCAGCTGTGGCTGCCCCATCCCTGGAAGTGCCCAAGGCCAGGCTGGATTGGGTTTGGAGCAACCTGGGATAGTGGAAGGTGTCCCTGCCCATGGCAGGGGGTGGAATGGGATGAGCTTTAAGGTCCCTTCCCACCCAAAACATTCCACGATTCTATGAAATTCAGCACAACGGAGAAGCAGGTGAGGAAGGGGCACTTTTTGGAAAAGTCAAGGCAGAGTAGGGAGACTCAGCACCCGCCTTCCCCATGGTGGGAATCCCTCTCAGGTAACGGAGCAGCTCACCAAGGCCCTGCTCACACCAGGAGAACACAAAGGCACTGGAGCTGGCCCTTGCAAGAGGCTGCTGCTGGCACTGGAGCTATTTATAGCAGCTCAAGGTGTGTGCTGCTGCTGCAGACAGGGAACAGCTTGTTTTCCCAGGAATTGATCTATACGGGCGGATTATATAAACAGTTGTTTCTTGCTCATTTCCACACCGCCGGCATCTCCCAGGGTAAAAATGTGCTTCTCAATACAGCAGCTGCTCTCAGACAGCAGAACTGGCAGCAGCTGCGAGGTCTTTAGCTGGGAATTCTAGGTGAGTTCGGGAAAGATGTTCCAAAAATACAGCTGCAAAGCCATCACGTGCAGCTGGATGCAGACAGAGGAGAGCCATAATCTCCTTCCACGCTATTCTTCTGCTGTTTAAAAAACCCTAAAGCCAATTTTCTCAGTTTCACTCACCATAAATCCTTGTTTAAGCCTATCTGCACAAGTCTCTTGGACTATTTTGATGGGAAGCTCTGTATCCAGCTTCTGTTTTGGGGAAAGACAGGCCAATTTCTTTTAAGGCTATTCCTTCTACTTCAGTAGTTATTTGCTCCTGCCTGACAGCATTCTCCAACGATTCCACGGGAGCAAATAAAGGCTGGGAAGCTGCTATAAACAGGTAGAGAAGCAATAACTGAGTCGCTCACCACACGTGTGAGAGCTTTGCTTTATCTGGCATCATCCAGGGCACACCTCATCTCTTTCAGGTTAATCAGATTTTCCGAGCAGGACCCAAAAGCTGCAGTTTAACTCCATGGTATGAGGAATGTTCCCTGCACAAAGATCCCTTATCACTTTTCCATTTTAAAATTTAATGACAAACTGGAGGAGAGAGCCAAGGCTGGAGCCTGGTTCCTGTACACTCAGAGCTCGGGGCCCTGAAACTCGCTTTCATCTACAGCAGAAGCCACTGGAAAAGAGGGGAAAAACCACCACCAAGCCTTTGTTTTCCCCTCAGTGATCTACCCAGGTTAATTTTGCTGGCTGTGCATTGCAAAACCAACGCTCACCTAAAGAGCTGCCGGGCTGTTGAGCAACACAGCCTGACCTCTGTCGCAACTGCGGCCGGGACACCCTCAGGAACTGCCCCTCTCCTCACTCCCTCGGCTCCAGCTCGGACAACTCCACTCTGATTTCCAGGATTCCAGCAGGAAAGTGCACATCACACCGACTCTGCAGGGCCGACCAATGCACGCACAAACTCTGCTTTCAGCAACTCCTTTCTCTCTGAGCAGGAAAAAACAAGCCTGGAGCACAAGTCTGATGGGGAGCAGCTGCGGAGGCTCAGCCTGGAGCAAAGGAGGCTCAGGGGGGCCCTTCTGGCTCTGCACAAGTCCCTGACAGGAGGGGGCAGCCAGGGGGGGTCGGGCTCTGCTCCCAGGGAACAGGGACAGGAGGAGAGGGAACAGCCCAAAGCTGTGTCAGGGGAGGTTTAGATTGGGCATCAGGGAAGATTTCTTCCCCAGAAGGGTTGTCCAGCCAGTGGAGCCACCATCCCTGGAAGTATTCAAAAAGTGCATGGATGTGGGGCTTAGGGACATGGTTTAGTGGTGGAACTGGCAATGCTGGGTTAACAGTTAGGCTCAATTATCTTGGAGGTCTTTTCCAACATTAATGATTCCATGACTCTACGAATGACCCTGCAGGGAGAAACAGCTGAACCTCCTTTCTTCGCTGTGCCTCAAGACTGGAAGCCCATCCCACAGGGTTAAATCAAGTCCTGGCTCTATCCTGAAAAGGCACTGCTGACCAAGACATTTACTTCATAGAGGTTTTTAAGGAATTCATACAAAACCAGCAACAAGCAAATGCAGAGGTTAACCCTGAGCGTTGCTAGAGAAAATTCATCTCTTCCAGGTGGGGCAGCAGTGTATTACGTTAGGAGTTCCCAAGGTTCTCACCTGAGCAGCTGCTTTAAAACCCAGAGGATTTCAGCTGACCAGCCAGCAGGGAAACAACAGACCCACTGCAACAGAAATCCCTAAATATCCATTACTACACCCTCCAAGCCTGAAAGAGCCTTCCCAAAGCGTCATAAACCCTTCGACCTCCAGGCCAACACAGACTCCACACACATTTTGCCGCAGCCTCAGCAGGTGAGAAGTCATTTCCCTCTTCATATCTGAAGGAGAATTGCCCAGGAGACCTTTTCTCATTCCTTTAGATATAACACCACCAAGTTGCAGTCAGCCCTGTGCAAAACATCGAGGTGTGAAGGAGCCAGTCTGTTAAACCAATGCTGTCCTTGCTGCTGTCTCTCCCTGGGCAAGCAGGGTAGGGAGACAAGACCACGGACTCACAGAATGGTTTGGGTTGGAAGGAGCCTTAAAGACCATCTCATTCCAACCCTCCTGCCACAGACAGGGATGCCACCTAGATGCTTGTTTCTGCACAGCAGATGTATATACGCATTGGTATATACATGCATACTGTATATTTGATATGTATTTTGTAAATATAAGCAGATGTAACATTTATCATGAAAACCCCACTAGGCACTGCTACTGCTTCCATTCAGATAGATCCCTGTGCTTTTTACAAGGGACTGGAGTGACAGAATAAGGGAGACTGGCTTCACACTGACAGAGGACAGGGTTAGACTGGGAAGAAATTCTTCCCTGTGAGGGTGGTGAGGCCCTGGCACAGGGTGCCCAGAGAAGCTGTGGCTGCCCCATCCCTGGAAGTGTCCAAGGCCAGGCTGGATGGGGCTTGGAGCAGCCTGGGATAGTGGAAGGTGTCCCTGCCCATGGCAGGAGGTGGAATGAGATGAGCTTTGAGGTCCCTTCCAACTCAAACCATTCTGGGATTCCATGATTTGCCAAACAGGTTACACAGATACCAACAAATTCTTGCATTCCATGTCCTTTTCCTTGTACCTGTCCCAAGGAGATGCTGCAGGTAGCTCCCAGCTGCTCACAGCCCTGAGCTGAGGCACAGAGCAGACAGTGCTGCATTCACCTGCACCGTGTCCACGTCTGGAAGGTGCTCCCTGCATCCCTCATGGCGAGGTGGGGATTCCTCCTCGTCCCATGAATGGTGAAAGGTTCATTTATTCAGGAACCAACTACGGTGAGCTTTGGCCTACCTGGGAAAGCTTCCCATTCCCCACAGGCAAGTGGAGTTTTCAAGACGTGAATGTCTGGTTTATGAACATCTGCACCCCATGAATGCTCAGAGTAAGGAGTTTATAAATGTGAGGATTGTGCACACGGGCAATGCGTTATATCCCGAAGGAAAGTAACACGAGATGCAAAACAGCACAAAAGCCTAAACCAGCACTGGTCCAAGATCACAGAACCTCAACTTCTAGAATTCCCAGGACAAGGTCCCTAGCTACTCCACCCTTATCTCTTCAATAAACTCTCTCAACAAATATCACAGTCCAATAATCATCCTATTCCACAGGCCCCGGCACAGGGTACCCAGAGAAGCTGTGGCTGCCCCATCCCTGGAAGTGTCCAAGTCCGGGTTGGACGGGGCTTGGAGCACCCATAGTGGAAGGTGTCCCTGCCCATGGCAGGGGGAGGGAACTGAATGAGCTTCGAGGTCCCTTCCAACCCAAATCAATCTGGAATTCTACAACCCACGAGTGAAAGAAGTGCAGTGTGGGAAGCCTGGTATCTTTGAAAGTCATCTGGAATATGTGCACCCAACTCCTTCTTTAACAAAAAGATTTACCTGATGCTAATTCACCTCACATCCACAAAATGCTGTACTACTGACTGGTCTTCATCCAGACACTTATCAGGCAAGACACTGGAAAAGCCGGATTTTGGGGGGAAGGTGGTAAGGGGATGAAAGCCAGCCCTCCCACCCAGCACGGATGCCACCAGCCAGCAGTTCCTCTGAGCTCCCTCACCTTTCTAAGGGAAGATTACAAAGGTTTAGAAAGCAGCAGCTGCCTTGGGGTGAGATATGAAACAATCAGCTTGACTCTGTGCCATGCTCCAGCTCTCAGAGAAAACATCATTTTCAGCGGTGGCAGCGAGCCTGCAGATGAGTGCTGCTTAAAGAATTGCTATTTGGGAAAAAAATCCCCAAATATAGAAGGGTTAGCAGCGAAGATAATGGCATTTTACTCCGCAGGTTTCATCCACTATGAAATTTGGGGAAAATATATTCCACACGTACATCACCTGCTGCTTGAAACTAGCACCAAAATTTACTCCTGTACCAGCAGGCTCTGTGTCCAGGATGTTAATTAGTGCTCCTCTCTCTCCTGCCACAGGAAAAGGGCCAGGTAAAAGCTATGCAGAAGGCAGTGTGATTAATCCCCTAAACCTGTGATTCGCTGCCCATCACGTAGGAGTCCAACAGTTAATTCACAGCTCCAGAAGACAGAAACACATTTCATGCCTTCCTGAAGTGAGCCGACATCAGCTGCCTCCTCCCTGAATAGCTGACAAGGCTTACGGATTTAAACCCACGGTTCCTTGGAAAACAGACTGCCACAGCACTGGAATAGTAGGATAAATTGAAATAGTCTGCAAGTTAATTTGTATCAGACTTTAATTAACTTAGTTTCTAGTGGTTTCCCTTTATTATTGTCTCAGTGTCAAAGGATAAATTAAGGGTTATTCCAAGTGCATCCCCCTGAATAAGTGGCAGCTTTGAGAGCCCTTGCAGGGCTTGCCCAGAGAAGCTGGGGCTGCCCCATCCCTGCAATGTTCAAGGCCAGGGTGGATGGGGTTTGGAGCAGCCTGGTTTGGTGGAGGGTGTCCATGTCCATGGGATGAGCTTTAAGGTCCTTTCCAACCCAAACCATTCCGGGATTCCCTGAGACTCAGCACCACCGGTACCAGTGTGTTCCCACAGCACAGCCCACAAACAGGGAAGCAAATGAAATCCAAATATTTCCATCACCTTTCAGTTACAGGTACAGGCTGCAGAGGGAAGTGGTGGGATCACCATCCCTGGAAGTGTTCATAATACATGTGGACGTGGCACTTACAGACAGGGTTTAGTGGTGGATTTGGCTGGGCTGGGTTGATGGCTGGACTCGGTGGTCTCGGGTCTTTTCCACCAGAAAGCTCTTCCTATCCATGGGATCTTTTACCTGCTCCCTGTGGATGTGGGCTTTCTCCTGAGGCTGTCCAGAACAGGGCCAGAGACCGACAGCCAGAGCTGGAGACAGAGCCTGCACAAATTAATGCCCCTCTTAAATCTGAGGAGGCAGAACCTGACAGTCCTTAAACACCTTTCACCAGAGACAGCAGCTCTAAAAAAGTGCCTCCCTCGGAGCAGCAGTTTGAGTTAACAACTCCCTCCAACAGCAATCCAGAAAGCACTTCCCACTCGACTTTTTTTCCTTAATCCAACCACGAATTTCCCTTGAAGGCCAAGAGCTGTCCCTGCCTGTGGCAGGGGGATGGAACTGGATGATCCCAAACCATTCTGGGATTATATGAACACTTACTTCTGGGAAATCTTATGCTCCAGGAACCAGATTTTAGACAAGAGTGCTTATAGGAAACTATTAGTGCTTTGTGCTGCTGTTGAAACAGTGGGATTTGAGGCCAGGGAAACCCCAAGAGTTGTTCTGGGGAGAGGGAAGAAGGTCTGAGAAGCTCCAGCAGCTGAACATACAACGTGTATTTGCCAGGTCAACAGCTTTAACTTTGGTCTCCCTACAAAAGAGGATTTTTAACTTTGCAATAATTAAAGCTAAAAAAAAAAAGTGAATTACAGCAACTAGTCTGGATGAAAACATTAAATGACAGAGAAATACACTGCACTCGAAGCCATGCTGATCTAAAGCTGCTCACGCCTTTCCGATCCTATTTCACACAGGACCTATTTTCTACCATTCCTATTTGTAGGACATCCATTACCTGCGTGTTCATGAAACCATCCTGCCAGGACCCACCCAGGCTCATACCTGATGTTTTACAAAGTCCAAGTCAAGTTCAGCATCTCTCTACCAACATCCTTCTCCACCAAGCCATCACCACCATGCCTGGACCTTCATGGCAACACAGACACCTAAAACAATCCTCCAACACATTAAAAAAATCCAGAAAGCCAGAGTTCAGGAAAGGCAAGGAGGACACACGGCTGGAGCAGAGCTGTGGCTGGTTCCCCCCACAGTGGACAGAAATATCCCCATTTGTGTAAATACAGCCTTAGTCAACAGGACGACAAATCCGTACGGAGATAAATGTCACCCGCTGACGTCAGTGCCACAGCAACCTAATCAAAGTACAGCCTTCATCTATTTTTAAACCCTAGTTAAAGTATTTTTCTTTAAAAAGAAAATAAATTATTGTTCAAACCCATCTTAAAAAAAAAAAATCTCTTTAAAAATAAATCCAAATAGCAGTAAAATGGAGCTGAAATATTTATTTCTCTCTGGTGCTGTGGACATAAAAGCAAAGCTTTACCCAACCCCGAAACTTGCTGTTCCATCTGATGCGTCAGTGCACTAGAAAGCAAAAGATAAGGATTTGGGAAAGCGTACACATCAGATTGGCACTGGCCTTTGTATTGGAAATTTACCCAGACAGGTTAAAAATAACACCGGGAACGTTGGAAGCCATGCTGAAGGTCGCTGTCGGCAGAGCTGCTGTTTTTATAGTACGGGCTCCCGGTGACATGTGACTGCCATTGCCAGCATTTCTGTCCCCAGAACACACCGGCATCCCCTGGCTCACAATTAAGGTCATGGAGGCAGCTCACGACCAACACAGCAGTGCCACGGCAGAGAAGTCAAGCCCAACACTTCCTTGACTGACTTGTTTTCCTTCTCAAAACTAATCCTACATTGAAAACACTCATTTCTGTCCGCTGGCACGCTCCAGCCAACATTCCCGTTCTGCATTTCCATGGTTTTAAGGCCCATTACAGCAGGGCCCAGCTTCAATAACACGGCAGTGTTTACACGGAGCACTCCACAGAGCTTCCCAATATTGCGGCCTTGCAGAGCTCAGCGACGAGAGAGAACCATCCACACCTTTGGAGGTGAGCTGGTCAAACACGCACCATGACCAACCTGAGGGGATGTTCTCCACGGTGACCCTGGGGACCACGACTGGGCCCTCCACGGTCTCCCTTTAGAAAGAACCACGGAATAATCAAGGCTGGAAGAGACCTTCAGGCGCGTCCAGTCCAACCACCAACACAGCACCACTGTAATCGCCCCTAAGCCGTATCCCCAAGTGCCACATCCAGGCACCTCTTGAAGGCTTCCAGAGACCCCACCACCTTCCTGGGCAACTTCTTCCAATGCCTGACCACTCTTTTTTGAATTGTTTTTTCTAATATCCAATCTGAACCTCCCCTGGTGCAGCTTGAGGCCATCTCCTCTCATCCTTTCAACTTGGGACACAGCAGAAGAGTCCAACCTCCACATCACTACAACCTCCTGTCAGGTACTAGTAGGAGGTGATAAGGCCCCCCCCGAATATCCTCTTCTCCATAAGGAGAAAGTTGGAAAGGAAGCAATTCCGACTAGGAACACCTGATTCTGGATTTCAAAGGTGCAGGAGGCCTTGCTGCTTCCTTACAGTCGCAAAGTTCTATATAAATGCTTCATGTGGGGGAAAAGTGTCTTCAACAGTTAAATGATCAATTTAGGAGAATGAACTACATCACGGAGCTTCTTCCTGACTGGAGACAGCACAGCTGGCCAGAGGACAGGAGGGAAAGGGCAGGCCATGCAAAGTTACAACGCAACTCACCCTGACAATCAGTATTTCAAGGCTGAATTGAAATCTTTGGATCAAAACAAGTTACAAGATGAAACAACCAAATACCTTTTAACAGCCAAGCCTCTGTTCCCATCAGATCTTTCTCAGAGGATCTGGCATTTCTGGTTTCGAAGAGCATATGAGGGAAATGGATCGTTTTTTGTATTTCCATCCCATCCAGCCTCCTTCCCTTAACGTTCGCCACCTTCCATACGAGCCATGCTCAGCTCAGACTCCACAGGGAACTTGCAGAAGTCACTACCCAGTAGAGCTGAGCAGTGACCACATGCAATGAACCCAAGTCCTCTTTCCATGCTGTCCTTGCACAGAGAGGTGGCACAGATTGGATGCTGTTGGAAATGTCTGGCAGCAAGTGCTCACACTGATCTCCTTCTTTGCTGGATTTTAAAAGGAAGAAATTTGCTGTTCAGAAGGAGGAAGAATCTCCAATTCTTCCTTCATCTGGAATGTACAGCTGATTTAAGGGGTTCTTGGAGCTATCTGTACTTAACAGGGTGAAATGGGTCCTTCTCCCATGGAAAAACTGGATCTCCAGCCCCTGTGGCCTCGTCCAAGCACAAACTCCACCACCAAGGTCCTGCTGGCTTAACTGGACAGAGCGACACAGAAAGGAAGGAAATAAATCTTCAGCAGCAAAAGAACAAACATCAACACAGGAGGATGAAAAACGAGAGGGAAGGAAAAAGGAAAATTCCCGTCAGCTTCCAGTTGGTGAGATCACACACACGCCTTGACTTGTAAAGATGCATATGTTGACAAAGATAGATGTGTATCGATTCCTCTCTCAACACAGGGGTTGCCTTATTTAATGGAAGAGAGCAGAGATAAACCTCTGGGATAAACTAGCAGTGGAAGAATCCATTTCCCCACCAGAAAAGAATCAATGATTATCCATTTTCCCTTTTATCCTCCTAGTCACACAGCGAATTGGAGAAAACGAGCTAACTGCAGCTCCCATCTGCTCCCCTCCCAGATGTTCCTCCAGATCAAGAATCCCCGGCACCCTGAGCTGCACCAAACCCGTTTTGATGGGATTCTCTTACCAAATTTAAACATGACAAGTAAAGCAGCTTCGCTTGGAATGCTATATTTAGTGCAAGTCTGCAGCCTGACCGTGTAACCCACAGAGCCGGACACACAGAGGGGCTCTCCCGGGACTCAGCAGTTTTGTCCAGCCCATTTTAAGTTGGGAATAGGCTCGCTCGTGGATCTGGAGTAGTGCACAGACTCTAATTACATAAAAGAACACAAGTACAGAATAACAAAGTCTTTAAGCAAGAGCCATGCTGAGAGCTCCGAGGTCCCCTGCAGCACTTTCCCAAATAAAACTCTGTATTCGGGGAGGGGGGAAGGAATACAAAGTACGTTTACTGTAACACTTGCAAATGAAAAATTGTAATTGCTCTGCCTTGACATCTGGTTTCTATTTCGCTCCCATTCTATCAGGTTACATAACAAACAGATGATGCACCAGAGCCCCGGAGTTCTTCGGCAAGTCTTGTGCGGATTTGGTGTTTACATTCCTCGGCATAAAAATTTAAGCTATGCCACACACACAGGCATGTTCGAGGCAGACAAAGCATTCAGAGACAAATGAGCACTTTGCAAAGGAAAAGTAAGACTGATTGGGGAGCGTGGGCGTGTTTTTAATAGAAAATTCCATATAGAAAATACTCCGTCTTCCCAATCCAGTTCAGGAATTGAATCTGCACACAACAGCACTCACAGCTGTGCAGACAGAGTTTATAGGAACGAGCCACGGGGAACACACGAGTTTACAGCCGGGTGAAGCAAATGCCAAATGTAATGATGCAAACACAAATTCCACCCTGCCCTGTTATCTAACCAAGTGCAACCTCTGGGTCCTTCCTCCACCTTCTCATCTGGGCCTTCTTTTTTTTAAGAAAACGATACTTTTCAGGCACTTGTGCTGTCAGGGTGATTCACAGCCTTGCGAGCGTGTGGCCGACACTGTAACTCTGGAACTCGGGCATCCACTCCGCTGACCCTGTCCCCAGACATTACAAACTTTCTTCTGAGTCAACAGCACATCCTTCCTCGGCAGCAATTCAGGAAGTCATGCAGTGCTAATAAAGCTGACTCAGCTGAGCACAGGTTCCAATGCATCCCTTTTCCCTCCCCAAAACACCGGCACGCAGGAATGAACACACCAAGAGCTGCAAAATCATGGAGCTCGTCACGGCCCGGTGCTTCTCTTTCAAGTTCGATCTGGAATAATCCTGAATTATTCACAAATCCCATACTCATGGAAAATTTTGTTCACAAAATATTTTCCATGGTTCAGACATACAGCAAGTGTCCCCAAACTTTAAGTCACCCTCAAGCTTCTCATTGCACATTTAATTACCAGCTTGGCCTTCTTTACCTGCACTTGAGGGGCCAGCAAGAGCACCAGATGATCAAGCACCAAAATAGCCAGAACTATATCCTCATCTCACATATTATTCTATATTCTGTACTCATCTTGGGTTCTTCGTTTTGTTTCTTAGCGGTCCTAAACGTCTCATGCTGCTCACTGTCAGGCAGGATCCTGGTCCAGACCAACATTCAGCTTCCTCAGGTACAACCCACTCTAGGATTGGATCTATAGCTTCAGGAAAGACCAATTCCCATGGGAACTTGCCCATTTTGGCAACCTCGTCACCACAAGTTAGCTCTGAAGAAAGCAAACACGAGACCTTCTCTCAGCTACAATCCAAGGGTGTAAAATGTGTCCTGTAAGGGGCCAAACCAACAGCAGTGGGTCCAAGATCCCTGTGCTCTGTTTGGGAAATGCCTGCCAAGACTCCCTGGGGATGGGACCTCTCTGAGCAGGAGGTTAGTGACATTTAAGCTGGAGCCAAATATGAAAATAATAAAAGCACTGATGGATATTGCTGCAATGCCTGCCGATTTCCAAAGGCCAGATACTGGCTTTTCTCCTCACATTATCCTTACATAAATCTGCACACATCCACAGGCCGTGGGGTGAGGATGATACCAGAAGTGGTGAAGGCATTAGTCATGGGCAGACAAGTGGAAAAATGCTCCAAAATATGAGTTTTCAGGAGGCTTCTTCATCAGGTACTACAAGGATCTCTCTGCTGCCAGCTCAGGCAAACACAAAAGCAAAGAGGACATTTTCCTGGTCAGAGAACCACTCCTGGCCATGTCTTGACAAGTTAATCATAAAGCAGCAAGCAAGCAATTAAAAGTACTCATCCTAGGAAAAACACACAGCACTGGGTGCATTCCACTTCTTACCATGAGGGGTTTTTCCCTCTGTTTCCACTCTGGACTATGTTTTTAGAAAGCCCACAAAGAGCTACTTAAAGCAGCAGCTAGGGATAGAAAGAAGGGAAAAGGGAAAAAAAAAAAAAGGAAAATACCAACAAAAAAATGCCACCTCCCCCTCCAAAACTGCAACAACTAAAATATTTAAGGTGTCCTAAGGAGATTCCATGAAAACTAAGCAGAGAGGAAAAGAGCAAGACTTTGACTTGCTCAGAGAGCAAGATGGAAAAGCTGTTTCTTCAGCACCAAAAATTTTAAGTGCTTATTCATCCCTGCTTGTCATCTGTAAGCAAACTACTCCTCCATTCACTACAGACTGGCAGAATGCAAAGGCGTAGCACAGGAGCCTTCGCTTTTACTATTATAAATGATGCTATTTTTGCCTTTGAGCCTCCAGTATCACAAATCCCACATCCTTCACACGCCTCACCCCCAGCTCCCTGCGCTCTGCTATTGTGTCTTCCCGAGCTGGAGGTGTTTTCCTGCCGTAGCTTCACCTGCTGCGAGCAGCCGGGAGCGCGCTGTGCCATGTGCCTGCTCCGTGTACAACCACTCATTTAGAGGACAGGCCAATTAATAAAGAGCCACACACGGCCAGCAAAGCCCCGGTCCCGTTCGTGCTGCACCCCCCGAGCTTTTGGCATTAATGCCACCTTAGAGCGCTGTGGGATGAGCTCAGCCACATCAGGCGCTGCCGGACATCCCAAACCTGGCGCACGCCGCGCATTCCGCCCTCCCATCTCTGTCCACCAGAAGTTTTCCCTTCTGCCAGACAAAACATCCCCCGGCTGCCAGCACACGGCTCTGCTGGCACAGCCAAGGGCACCCAGCAAAGGTCAGCAGCCTGAAGAAGCTGCACAGCGTATCAAAGCATGGGATGCTCAGGATGATCCGTAATCAGATGTTGCAGCATTTGTTTTCCTGGATGCACAGCAGCATTTCGTGAGTTCAGTACCGGGTAGTGGGGGGCAATCTTTCACAGCTGAATTTATTTTCTCAGCATCTGAAAAGGGCTTGAGCTGGAATTATGATTTGGAGCCCAGAGACAGTGCAGCTCAAATACCTCTGACTGCATCCAAGGCCTGAGTCAGGAGATGTGGAAGCTCCGAGTCAAAAATTTTCTAATTAAAGGGCTCAGCAGGCGATCAGTGAGAGTGGCCAGCAGCCTCCACGAGTTTCAATTTGGGAGGAGGAGGAGGGAGGAGAAAGATCCCAGTCAGATTTTTCCTCCCTGCACCTTCCCTGTGCACAAAGGTATCCTGTGCACAGCTTAGTCAGGAAAATTAACTGGGAAGAGGCAGAGCAGTAAATAACGTGGATCTAAGCCGATAAATCACTTAGAATTTGCCAATACAAAGAATATATTAACAAACCAAGATGTTATTAACAACTTGCAAATGTGACAAAGCCAGTGAAGCTCACAGACATGATGAAAACACAGGCTTGGTGGAAA
Organism: Atrichornis clamosus; assembly: GCA_013400975.1. Lineage (NCBI taxonomy): Eukaryota > Metazoa > Chordata > Aves > Passeriformes > Menuridae > Atrichornis > Atrichornis clamosus. Next base: position 34,809 of record WBMZ01000172.1, read on the forward strand.
ACAGTAAAAAAAAAATATTGAAACAGTGAATACTGAGCATTCTGCCTCTTTCAAAACCTTTGAAAGATGTCAGTGAGATTGTATCTTTGCCAGATACAATCTCACCAACAACAGTTCCTAAACACCACCTACTGCTTCTTACTGCAAAATAAAACCAGTTGAAGATATTGGGGGGGTAAAAAAACCTACTGCAGTTCAAAAGAAATAGTCCCACACTTGTTTCTTGCAAGAGAAAAAAGGAGTTTCTAGGACAAGAGAAATCATCTTCCAACACAGCTGTGTCTCCTACCTCTCCCTGCTAAAGCCACAAACGTGCATGTGCCTAAACCAACTACTACATCATGATTTCTGAATAAAACCAAACTCCTTCTGCAGGGCTCTCTGGCTTCAGGAGCTTGAAAAGCAAAACGAAACGCCACAACCACACTCCCTTATCCCAGCTCACCTTCCCCGGGAGGGAGGGCTCATCCCACAGCAGAGCCAGGCTCCTGCAGCTACAGATACCCAGCTCTCATAACTGGTGGTTCCTAGATGGATTCTCCAGCCTGCCTCTCCTGCAGATAGCAGCTTCAGCGGTGAAATACAAACCAAAATAAGAAGGAAATAAGGAATTTTAGAGTCCACACACTTTTTTGAACACCTCCAGGAATGGTGACTCCACCACTGCCCTGGGCAGCCTGTTCCAGTGCTTTACAAGGAAAAAATTTGACCTCAGGCACGAAGGGAGCCAAAGACACTCCTCGAGGTGTAGTGTCCAGCCCAGAGAGCTCCCAGAACCAACACTCACCTTCGTGGAGGGAAACAACCACACCAGGTCCCAGCCTGATTAGTCGGGGTAGGGGATTTCCAGCTCTTCAGCAACCAGATCCCAGGGAAAAGCAAAAGCAAAGCACACCCTGAGCTGTCACACAGCTTCTCTCAGCAACTAAACGTCTGTCTGTACCCCAGCTTCACTAAGTGTCTACCCCACGCCACGCTGATGCTCCGTTCAAAGGCACGCCAGACACCTGAGAGAAGGGGAAAATGAGTGTGTGTGATCAGCAGGCTCCAGCATCAGGCTGTGGAAAAGCCCAGCCCCAGCCAAACGTGGCCCTAAGGAATAAACTTTGGCCAGTTCAGACAGGAGGAACCTGGACAGACAGACAGACAGACAAGCGGCAGCACAGCCGCACCGGGCGAACAGGGGCTGATCCACTGCAGAGCTGGTACCCAAACCAAAACACCACAACGGCATCAACACCAAGGCCTGACTTCCCAAATAAAAGAAGGAAAAGCCCACGCAGTCTGACACAGACACAGGTAGGGGCAGGCAGCTGCCAGAAACCACCGCTGCCTTTTCCTGCAACATTCAACGTCCTGTGGCTTCTCCGGCACCATCCAGCGCATCTCGGATGGAGGAATAAACAAACTCCACAGGGAAATAGTTTTAAAGGCATATTTTCACTATTAGGCCTCAAGCTCTAGTGAGAAAAAAGGACAGGGGGAATATTCTTTGCACATATTCTGCACTAAAGTTGACCAAAACGTGTAAATCTCATAATGAATAGCAGTTCACAGCTCAAGAGAGCAGGAGGAAAGCAAAGGGAACAAGATGAAAAAAATCAAATTTATCAGATTTGATATCAGAGTTTATCAAGTCCCTACATCAGGCTGAGAACGAACCACGCTCCCCTTTCTGGCACTGCAAAGTCAACTTCGAGCAGACAGTTTTCTCATCAAATAGACGTTCTACCTCTGGAAGTAATTCCAGAGCCAGATCGCATCAAGGCCTGCCCTTCCAGGCAGGGGCATTAGCATCAACAGATCGGTTGTTTTTCACAGGATAGAAGGAATAATATGTGCAGAAGTTTGTGATTAAACAGTTTGGTTTTGAGCAGCTACAGCTGGTTTCTGAAAATGGGCAAAAATAACTGCAAAAAGCTTTCATCCACAAATGGGATGTCAAGGAATTTTCCCCAGCCCCTCCACCAGCAGGTTTTGTTTGTATTTAGAGATAGATTTAGAGACTAAAAAAGAAAATATATCTACATTTTAGAAATATTCTTGTTCTCAACTCTGCTCCACTACTCTATTTCCAGGTAGGGCAGCTGTGGAGGCACTGGCACAGGGATGCAAGGAGGAGTAGGAACATGCTCCAGGAAAGCCCAAAGGAGCAGTTTCATCAGGGCGTTCTCCAAGGAGAAACCTCTGGAGTTCTGGAGAACCAGCAGGTTCCATCCCACTCTCTGACTCCCAGCTGCACATGGATCATTCCAGCCTCTCCAGCAGCTCCCTCAAGCTTCTCTGCAAAAATCCCAATGCAGAAGGATGACCCATTTACCAGGTTTCTCACCCCCCATTTCTAGGAGCATTCAGCACCCGGTTTGCACAACAGTTGTTCCAGCAAATGGCTTTGTAGGAAGTTTCTTTCATCTGATGGCTGGAACATCTAAAGATCATACCACTGTTGCCCAATGGTTTGGGCAATCATTCCCAAAACATCACGTTCTTTTGTGCAATGCTATCCGTAGTTTCCCTGACAAAAGCAAACACCAGAATTACCAGTAAAGAAAAAAAAAAAAAAAAGGGAGTCTGAGCAAGCAGCTCAAAGAGGAGCCTCCCGAGTGACAGGAGATGAAGAAGGGCAGCGAGGGCTCGGGCTCACTCGGCAGAACCCAAAACCAAGGAGAGCACGAAGCAGACACGGCGTGACCCATGGCGGACGCTCCTCCAAGCTCGGCTGCCTCTCCGAAGTGACAGCCCCCGGAGCAGGGGATGCAGCAGCCGAGCTGTGAAACGACTGACACATCCCAGGGTGGAGAGGTGGGGAGGTGTGAGGAGCCAATGGGCTCACGGGGGACCATCAGCACAGCCCTGGCTCTCGGGGTCACGCAGCCGACCCTCGCCTCACAAACAGCGGCACAAACACAGCCCAAGCAGCTGAGGTGGGCTGAGACAGGCATTTGCCTCACTCACAGCTACAAACACGCTTTTGTTGTCCTAGTAAATAAAACAAATGCACCAAAAGCCACTATTCTCTAAGCTGCAGAAGAACATCTTCATAAATAAAGTACAATTCCAGAAGCTAAAAAGTTAAGGAGGGGGGGGAAAGAGGCTTGTAACCCAAAATGCAACAGCTCTGACACCCCAAACAGGCATTCTTGGACTTGACCACTTTGCAGCTGCAAAATTGGCAACCTCTGGCCTACTTTGGGGCACGTTAGAGTCCAACTGTATTTACGCTGACAGAGACAAGCAAAGGTTGTGACGATTTATTGACGCAAGAGCTATTTTGTGCTCCATGCCAGAAATTAATCAGTGGAGGAGGAGGAATTCTCTTTAAGCGCTTTGGTGAGCTGCTAAAAACAACAGGCTGAGGTCTTCCATGAGAAACACCATCGAAAAGAGAGGGGGGGAAAAAAAAATTAAAAGGGCAGCTTTTACACAGCAGCTTCTTTAGAGAGACTCAGAAATCACAAGCAGGCAGTGGCTGAACAGAACTATCCTGCATAACTGTCCCTGTGAAAAAACAAAATATATGAGAAGGCTAAATCAGAGCCTTCCCAAACCTCTGCCAACACAGCCTGGTGTTGTGTTTGTTCAGAACAACCTGTCTCAGGTATATCTGGGGGAGGTGGAGGTGGTGATTAAGGTACAGTGACCCTCCCCAGGTTGGCTCTACCTGCTGCAATTCCAGCTACAGAGAAGGAAACCAGGGGCAACAGTCCCATCACCTCCTTGAAAAGAGCTACTGCACAAAGCTACACTTTGAAGAAAAAAATAAAAAGGAAAGGAATCTTTAATGCAGACTGAGGGAACAGCATCAGCCCTACCTGCCAAGAAGACATCACGATAAACCTGTCAAGAGTTACGAGCCTGCAGAACAGGCCTTCCACCTGCTGGAAAGGAAAAAAATGAAGGGAAAAAGCCATCTAATGCCAATCAGATTCTTGCTGCTGGCAGGGAAGAGATGCCAAAGCCCTTCTTCTGGGTTTGGTAAGCTGTGTGGATCACATGCCTTCTCCTGGCAGAGGTTCTGTGAGACCAGTGGCACCTTACTTAGAATAAAGCAAGTTCTTGGAAGTTACAGAGATTTTTCCTAAAGTGACAGACGTCAAAGATTCAGTACTTGGATGGACGTCTGGAGTTTGGTGTATGGTCTTTTCACTGTTTTGGATCATTTTATGGCCAGAGAAGGTATGGTTGGTCTAGTTCAGGCTTTTATATCTTCCCACAGGAGCAGCTCAAGCATTTTCTAGATCAGGAGTGAAAAAAAGTTTTAAACTGTTTCTTTTTATAGGCAGCATAAAATAAAGGTCACAGTTAACAGAGGGGGTTAAGTCTGTTTGAGTAGAAAGTGCAAGTTTTGAATGCTGAAACAGAAGAGCAAAATATAATTCTCAATGGATTATTTTAACATCACCAGGCTTTAAGGGTTTCCTGCCTGAAGAATTGTCAATTGATCAGAACTACAGAAACCACCTTTACAGCAGCAGACAAAAAACACCTGCCCTCAGATCTTTGAGCAAATAACCCAGCCGAGTGAGCATTTCCCATCTCCCAGCTGCTCCCAATTTACTGGCTGGCTGGAGTGACCGCACGGCCAAATAACCGCATTGATCTGGGGCTATTGATCAGGAGGTGAAACCTCACAGCACAAAGTCATTACACAGTAGTTCACGGACAGCAACAGCTATTACAAAAAAAGTCAAAATACACAATACAGTGAGCACAGTGCCAAGGGAGGCACACAAAGCCCACACCCCCTCGCCCCACGGCTCACGCTCCGCGTTTTTAATCCAAGTCTGATGGGGTCACACGGCTGCAGCAGCTGCCTTTGAGGACAAAATGGTTACCTGAAGCCAAGGCTGGCAGTTCAAAGCTCCCAAACTGGACCTCACTCCTATTACAATTTGCCCCATAAAGCTATTTATGTGGTTTGGCAACACAACTGCTACAAACAACACGAGTACCTAGATTCCAGAATAGTGAAAGGGTCAGGATTGATTTAAAAAAAAAAAACAAAAAAAACCAAGTGATTTCTTTGAATTCGACTTCAATTTCTCCAACATCCTGATCCCAGCCCTACCACAGAGCATGGGGAGAGCTTTCAGTAGTCCCCTCCACTGCAAGCAACTCTACCCTGCCCATGAATGGAAGTTTCTCCTGGAGGAGAGGGTGGCACTGATTGTTCAGGGGCAAGTCAACAAAGGAAGTTGTTTTCCAGTGCTGAGATTATTCAGCCCTTGGTACAACCAAAATGACAGAAAAAAAAAAAAAAAAAAAAGACTCATAAAAGTAAAATTTACTTTCTCACCCCCCTCAAAAAAAATCCACATCACACATGACTAGATGGTGACCACATCCACATGACTAGAGGTTGAGAGGGTGTATTAATGGCTGCTGTCACAATCCTACCTGTTCTTCCCCAGTCTCCCAGGTATCCACAGCTAGATGTGGTCAGGCTCCTGTCTCCCCAGGCTGACCTTGCACAGCCATCCTGGCAGAACCTCCTCACACTTGGCAATTCGTGCCTTCAAAATAAACCTGACGTTGCTACATCAAAGTGCAGCAGACCAGCTACAAACACTGGGAAGATTAAGTCTAGCCTGTGGATTCCCTGGCAAAAGCCCGTGTTGCCAAGGTTCAAAGGAGGATCAACAATGCCCCACTGAACCCCAAACACACTCATGGGCTCCCAAAAACACCCAGAAGAACTGGTGCCACCAGTGATGCCTTCAAGCTGAGACAGGAGCATCTCAAAAAAGCCCACCTGAGGTTATTTCTGTATGGAATTCACCTTTCAACAGGTGTGAAGTTTAGTATCAGCTTCCTCCTTCTGAAAGGCCACAAATCTGCTTCCACACTTGAGCACATCAATCTATCAAGCATTACCCAAAGGGTGACAGTCATTCCCAGGGGCAGCTCCAAGAGCTGCTGAGCATCTCAAAGCAAACAAGGGCACTGCAAGTGCCCAGTAACTGATGAAACAACAGTATTTCGATTTTGGATAAGGAAACAAAACCTTTAAAAGATCTGCTGATGCATTAATTTTAATTTTCTTAACGGAAGAATGAATTGCTTGCCCCACTTCTCAGCAGTTTGACCACTCCACCTGGTACCTCAAACCTTGCAGGTGTCAAGGCCTTTCTTGCTTAATGGCCTAAATAGAAATAATAAAATAAATAAATAGAAGTGTGTGGGGAAATTCCTGGTACGTGGCCAGCTACAGGGAGAAAGGGACTCGCAAAGCCTTCACTGAAGGGCGGGAGAATTAACACATCCACAATTTCTCATTCTCCAGGCAGGCACCTGCTACTCCACCTTCAGTCACTCCTGGCTATTTGCTGACTGCAAAGACGATAAAGGATGAAAAATATACACTAAAAACTACACTGGTGTGAGAGCCTGGCACACAGGTGACAAGCTGAATAATTTAAAACAAATGCTGAGAAAATACTCCTTGTTAAGGCCAGTAATAAATTTAATTTGGGGAAGTATCCATGAGATGAGACACAGGGCAAACTGAGGCTGACTGAAAGTGAATAACAAAAATGTAGTAACCTTATAGAAAAAGGTTTGTCTCCTTTCCAAGTGAGACACAAGATCCCAAGGACTATCTCAAACATTATTACAGAATCACCTGACTTTAAAAGTATGACCTTTTTTATATCCTTTTCCTACCCTGTACTTCATTCAAAATAATCCAGAGTTCTCCGCTTCTCATCACAAGTACCTGCTTCTCATCTTTACACTGCAGGAAACATCACAGGCTAAAAAACTTACTTTAGAAACAGGCTTTTAAAGAATTCCTAAGTGCAAGAACTGCATTTAAAGAAAAAGCAGAAATGAGAGGAATGTACCTGGCAGGGACACTGACCTAGCAGGAACTTCAACTTGAACCCCAAGTTGAGGCACAAAACAATTCTTCTCTTTTGAGGGTATAATAAAACCCTTGTACAGAAAGTCCCAACTATTTGATGCTCCAGAAAGTGAAAACTTCACAGGTTTAGTGGGAGCAGACTTAAAACTTGCAAGGACCTCAAAATGACACTGTTCCTAGAGGAAATCCAGGACAGGCTCAGCTTCCACATATGTAAAGACAGGAATGCAGGTGGAGTAGGTGTTCTGTCGTGGGTTGAAGAAAGGAAAGTGAATGGAGACACGGCCAGTTCCCATCTGCAGGAGTTCTCAGCTCTTCCAACCAGAGCTTCTTACTGCCACAGCTTGTTGCTGAGTTTACTGCACAGCCAACCTCAAAGTCCCCCTAAAAAGTGGAGGACCAGACTGCTCAGGGGAACAGCCTCTGCATTCCCACTCTAGGATAACCCAGTAGAGCCAGAGCACCTGACAGGCAAGGGGAAGTGTTCCACATCCCCAGCAGTGTTCCAGGCCAGGCTGGACGGGGCTTGGAGCAGCCTGCTCTAGTGGAAGGTGTCCCTGCCCCTGGCAGGGGGTGGAACTGGATGGGCTTTAAGGCCCCTCCCAAGCCAGACCCTTCTGTGACTCTGCGATGCACCGTGTCCAGATGTCCTCCCACACCACAGCCACCAAGCATCCGCTGCGGCCCGGCCCTGCCAAAGGAGGGCTGGAAGTTAGCCCCACAGTCCCTGTGTTTACTGCAAGAACACTCTTGCCCCCAGATAACTTACACAGACAGACTCATTACTGCCAGAAAGTAGGTCAGTGTCATTTAAAGCCGGTTTGAAATGCATCTCCACAGAAACTTCTTAATCTTTAAAAAGAGAACGCATCAAATATTTATTGGATGGTGCAAAATGTTGGAATAAGAGGGAATGCTCTTATGTGTGCTGCATGAAATGGCTTTCCATGCCTCATTGAGCCATGGAGTATGAAAGGAGAGTGGCTTGGTGCAGATAAAGCCCCGTACAAAAGTCCTTATCAACCCAGCAAATCACAGTACGTGACTCCCTAACTCGTTTTCCCAGTGCCGTGTGATCGTGGAGCTTTCTGCTTCCTCCAGTACCTCCTCTCAGCCTTAATGATCCCTGATGCAGATTTTTCCCTATCAGCCAGGCAGCTCATTCTTAAAACTTCAATATTCCTAATTATCAAACATTCAGCACTGCAAAATGTAACCGAAATTTGCATCTCTGCAAGAGTGGCTCTGAAGAAAGGATGGAGCATTTGCATTCAGACTGGTTAATTCCTGCAAGATAACATTTCATAAACAAAATGCTTCATTGAACATGGAGATCCTTCAGCTTTTACAAAGGGAAGTGAACTTTAAACAAATACAAATCAGTTGAGTGATTAACTTTAAGTGTTTTGGGTTTTTAAAACTAATCTTTATGTATAACTAGTATCAGCAGAACAATCTTTACTGATTAAAGAAGAGAATGACAGTGAAACTCAAGCCGGTAAAAATTAAGGGGGGAGGTAGAAGGCGACCGCAAGAAATCATTTAAGGTCAGTCAGAGAGGAAAAAACCCAAAACATTAAAAAACCCCACACACATACTCACAACCCAGTCAGCCTGGGCAAGGTGAGAGGCATCAGCAGCACAGGTTATGTAAGGCAACTTCAAATTGTGGCCAACGTAACAGGTTAAGGAGTGAAACTAAACACACTTTCCCCCGCTCCCCCAAAGCTTTGTCATAATCCTAAATGTTATCTTAATTAGCCCAATTTTCTTAATTATACTTTGCAGCAACTTGAGCCTTCGTAGCACAATTTCAGCGTTTTTTTCAGCTTTGTTCCAGCGCTGGAAGAGGCGGCAACTCCTCTGCCAGAAGCCGAAGGGCACGTGGTGCCTCTGAGCTCAGTCTTGACTGGATCTACACAGCTCCTGCTCCCATCAGCGCAGGGAAAGCCCATCCTCCTGCCACCTCAGCCCTTCCCAACCTTCATCCAGCAGTTCCACCCTAAGCCATTCCAACTCCTGCCCAGGATTCCACAAAACCTCCCGACACCTGCAGGGAGCTGGTTGTTCCTCAGGAGCAGCGGGCTCCGCACCGTGACGGTGCCTGTGGCAAGAGGGACACCAGCAGCCCACCAGCCCCTCCTGCTCCACGTGGAAGGATACCACGGGGAGAGCCTTCAGCCCGGAAAACAATCCTCAAAAACTTCCAACAGCTAAATCAGTCTGAGCCTTGGACACAGGGTAAAGGCCTTGGGCTTTAACTTCTCCCACCTGGGTATTCTTCTTCTCCAAAAGCTACCTCTTATTCCCTGAGAAATCTTACTCCAAAACACAACGAAAGAAGAGGCGGTGATGGGGGAAGAAGTGACTTTTCTTAGCCAACTCTGTCCTCTCCCTGTTTTTTCACCTTGTTCCATAAGAAGCCCTTGGTGTCCAACGCTTCTCACAAAAGCTTTGCAGAGTGGAAGGAAAATCAAAAAAGCACAGAAAAAAAAAACCCAACCCAAACCACTTCCATTCATCTATGCCGCAACAATTTTATGGCACAGTTCCTAAAACATCCCATTAGTGCTAGGCTTGGGGAAGATTAGAGAAGAAAGCTTGAACCCACTGAAGCAAGGTTTAATAGGCTCTCGAGTTAAGCCAGAGCCTTCCCTTAAACAATGCACATCATTAGGAATAATTACCTGTAGCTGTATAATCAACATCGCTATGATAACTGACATGAGAAGTCCAGATGTCATCTTTGGCAAGGGTTGGGAAATATTTCTGCCTGTTATTATAAAACTGACTCTTAAAAGAGAAACGAGCAGCAAGAACACCAGGGGTAAAAAGCCACCATGATACACTGCAGAATTCCAACCCAGCCCTTGGAAATGGAATCAAAATAAGAACCCAGCACCCAGGAAAGGCACAAGGATGTCCAACACCATCCTGCTGAGGTGCCACATCCCTGGGTTTTGATCAGACCACTCTTCTCAGCAACACTCTAGATGTGGTTGTTAGAAAAAGGGAGATCAAACTGATTTTCAGTGCTACAGAAACACCAAGCCATCACTGCTTCCCAAACACCTGGAGAGCTGCTCCTTAAGGAGCAGAGCAATACCCATGGGTGGGTTTTGACTGTGGGTGGGTATTTAAGGTACCCCACCACAATGAGAGAAAAGCAGGTGGCCACAGCTCCCCAGTCCCACTCCTGCCTGAGACAGGAAAATGTTGAATTAACAATTATCCATCACCTGAACAACAGATCTCTTGAAAAACACCGCTTTGCAAGACGTGTCCCAGGTGAACACCTACATGCACTTTACTTAAAAAGACTTTAAGTTTCCCAACTCCTTACAGTACCAACAGCAACTCTCAAAATCCAAGCTGCACTTTGGAAGTTGAGGCCACATTTTTTTCCTTTTGGTAATATTGATAATTTAAGAGAATTATAAACTCATTTCAGTTGCAAGGAGAGGGTCAGATTTAACAATGCTGCTTGTAAACACAAGCATCCCTATTTATTGCAGGATTTCTTCCCCCACAAATAAGCAGTCCCTTAAATCTTAGGAGCTGTTCACTGGCTATTAACACTTCAGTCTTATTTAACTGTTCACCCAAACCTGATTAAACTGAAGTCACAAAGTAATCTCTCAGAGCCAGAGTTAAATAAGTCCTTCCACGTGCCCTGTTGTTGTTGGATTATTTGCTTCCCAGAAGCCATTTTTGTACCATAAACTGAAACAGTCCAAGGACAATTAAAATTCCTCTCACAAAGTTGCCCAAAACTCACTAAATACAAACGTATGAGGCACTTTTAAGTTCAAAGGGAGGTAACTGAGTAGCTACAGATCCTCTTGACAGACAGAAGTGCACAATTTTGTAGTGATGAATCATGTCTTAAATTACAAATTACATTAGGGATAATCCCCCAGACAACGTTGAGGTGGATCAATTGACTCTTGTTCCAGCAAAACTATGCTTTCCTATTATAAAGTACTTTAAAAGTCAAAGAGTTGTCTCAAGTATCAATAAAGACACGAGCAGAACCATGCCCATTCCTTAGAGGTACACTCCATATCGTTAAGGCTCATCAGCACAGACTGAACAAATTAAACATCTGGTTAATGACTCAGAAAATACCAACAATTTTCACTGATGCAAATTAGAAACCTAAATTTTAGAACCATTAGAAATGTGAAGTGGCAAAACTTCCTTGTAACTCTGATAACGGCAACACCACTTCCCATCTCCACACAAAGTTTTAGTTTCAAACAAAGTAGGAAAGGGAGGAGGTCCGGATTCTCATTTCAACACGAGAAAAAGGGTGTTCATGCAACAAAACGTGTTTTGGTGTCGTTGCTGGAGTCTGGAGTGGCTTTGCCCTTACCTGGATGGCTTTGGGAGCTCATTGCTGGCAATGTCTAGTCCTTGGGAGAAGGGATTCGAGACAGATCAGTTTCCACGGGAATAACAGCAGCTCGAAAGAGCTCCAGTGCTTCACCAATACATAGGAATTGGAAGTGGGGATTAAATCATGGCCACCTTATAAAATCCAGGGCACAGTGACATGCTGAGTTGTATGGGAAGTAATCCAAGAGGGTGGCAGAGTATCTTCCAATGGCTTTTAAAATGGGAACCTGCAATTAAAGAAAAAGATGTCTGCGTTAGCAAATTAAGATGAACAACCATTTAAATTATACATTATATAACCTATTTATCCCCTAGATTAAACTGCAATACTATTTTAGGCATTAAGGGTTGCAGAGAGAGTAATTTTCAGAGTTATAAATGTTACTTTGATTAATATCCATAAAAATGAAGATTAATACTTCACATTATTTAAAAAAAAAACAATTAAAGGAACAACTTTTCAACTACACATTCAAGTCTTAAAAACCCAAAATTCCGTCTTAATTCTCATCCTCCAACAGCACCATATGAAGCCACTTCAGTCCAACAGCTTCCATATTTTAAAAGCCATATGTATGAGTGGTAACTGTACTTCACGCATCTGTTCCCCAAAGAAGTCTAAAGAAAAATTTCTCAGTGCCAAGAAGTGGTCTTGGAGCAGGAAGGAAAAAACCCACACAATCAATTCCACTCCCACTCTACCCAAGCCTCCAGCAGATTACTAAGAAGCAACTTCATACTGCCCCAGAGGAAAAAAATCCACCGTTCCCAATTATTTTTAAGCTGCATATTAGGGGGAAGGAGGGAGGGAGGGAGGGAGGGAGGGAAAAGAAAGGGGAAAAATCCACAGTCAGCAACACCTGCCCCCCAAAAATGAAAGTACAGAAGCAGTAGATACCCTGGCTTGTAGAAACACCCACCTGAGAGACCCACACTGACACAACCAGCCAGCCTTACACCAGAAGAACCTGCTGCAAGGTGTCCTCCAGTTCAGTTTTGAGGGGGTCAGGAGTATTTTTGGCACTGTACCAAGTGACATCCAGTATTTCCCATCCCTGGAAGTGTCCAAGGCCATGTTGGAAGGGGTTTGGAGCAACCTGGTCTAGTGGAAGGTGTCCCTGCCCATGGCTGGGGAGTGGAACAAAATGGGCTTTAAGGTTTCTTTCCACCAAACCATTCTGGGATTCTGTGATTCCAAAACACTCCTGTTTTACAGGCAGGGTATCTCAGGGGCTCTGCTCTGCCACTGGTACACGCTCCCAGCCAACGCTGGGAAACAGATTAACCCAAACCGTGTTCTTTATGCACAGTATTGCATAACCACAGGTTATCTCCCTTCCTTGCACCAAAAAATGCCTCAGCACGGAGGCTCCCAGCAGCCGAGCTCCCCTGGGTACCAGGGATGAGGTGTGAGCAGGCAGCTCACATCCAGAGGAGCCCCTCCTGCCCCGGCCAGGCACCACCCAGCAGCTTACAGCCAGCACTCCCCATCCCACCGCAGGGATGAGGTCACCCTGCTGGCAGCAGCCAGCCCTTAACCCATCCCAAAGGATCCAGCTGACTCTGCTCACCCCAAACTGCTCCACCAGCAGATCCGAAGGAGTGGTGCCCTCCAGCAACGCTGCTCGGGCGGGGGATGACTGGGATGGTAACTACTCCTGCCTTGCACAAGGAGCATCTGTCCACAGTTTAGCTGTGCCATTACATTTCAGGCAGTGCTATCTATTCTTGGAAGAGCTCTTGCCACACTCAGATATGTGTGCTCCTTTCCAAGAAGGCACCAAAACCAGGTCTAAGACTTCCAAAACCTGGGCTCTCTAAGGTTACTTCCCTGATGCACAGAACAATGCCCCAGCAGACACTGCTGAACAGAGGCCTTCCTTGCTGTACGTCATTAAAAACCCTCCTTAATTGGCTGTTTTTCTGCAGCCCAAGTGTCTCAGCACTAAAACTCTCCAAGTTCCTCCGTTCCCATCTTGCATTCTTAGAGACCTGGAACGCGTTTCACGTTACGCGTCAAATCCAAGAGAAAATTACTTAAATGTCATTTCTAACCCCTGCAGGTCTCCGCCATCCCAAACGTTCAAGATGTTCCAGTTCCATTAATCAGCACATCCTGTTAAGCAGAGCCGGGTCAGCTTAGACCAGGCATTAGCGAGATACTAACATAATTTATTTCCATTAAAACCAGCAGGTACTGTGATAGCATAAGCAATCTCAGCTGTAGACAAGAAGGATTTGGAATGGAGTTACCAGATGTCTGTGTCCTCATTTGCACAGCACAAGAATGAAAATGCAAGCATGAACAGTGGAGAGATGTGAATGCATTTCCCAAAGAAACTGGACTGAAACAGTTGCACCAAATCCATTTAACAGCACCACTGGTTTAGCTATTCCTACTTCTGCCCCATCCTTGGAAGTGTTCCAGGTTGGATGGGGCTTGGAGCAACCTGGGATAGTGGAAGGTGTCTCTGCCCATGCGACAAGCAGGGGCTGGAATGAGGTGAGCTTTAAGGCCCCTTCCAACCCCAACCACTCTGTGATTCCATGATTCTTTCCAGGACACAGACAGCAGTCACGTCCCAACTCACCTCTCCCCAAACTCCCATTTTCAGTTACCCCTTGCACTGATCTCAGTGCAGACCCAACGTGACCAAGAGCTGCTGTCAGGCCCCCATCTGCAACAATTCTTATGCAAATTTGTCATTTTGCCACTATCTCAATGAAAACACTTCTTAAATTAAAAGAAGCACAGCACTGTCTATCCCTAAGCCTCGGATATCTGGAGGTCTATACGGTTTTCCAAGCAAATTATCTCATTTAAAAAAAAGGAAAAAAAGATTAAAAAGCAAAACAAACCCGAGTTTGTTTAACTTCTACTCCAGTGCCTTCCAGGACAAGGGCGATCACCTCTGGCCTGCACAGCCCGGCCCGAGAACAGCGAGTCCACCCCGAGCATCATTCCAGAGGCACATTCTCCAACGGCACAGCCAAGGACTGGGTCAGGGCCATCCCGGGCGGGATGGGATGAGCGTGTGTGCGTTTAGAGCACACAGCAGGAACCTCAGAACCCGCTGATTTGGCCAGATAGGTCAAAGCAAGGTTCAGCCCTTGCTTTTTGGGGGGTCTAGGACACAACAGGCTTCGCTGGGCTGCAGCTCGGAGCAGAGACAGAGACGGACGGCTGCTGCCACCGGACATGTCACTCGCCCTGAGAGCCCCGGGATCACCCGCTGGCTATGGGAATTGTCTCGGCAGACAGCGAGCAGTGGCACGGTGACTGTGCCAGGTTTGGCACTTCACGTGGACAAGGAGCCCTTCCCCAGGCACAGGGCAAAGGAAGGACTCGGGAGAGCACCCGCAGAAAAGGCGGCGGATGGCACTGCACGGCTCGGGCTGAGCAGAATTGCAGGCTAAAACTAGCAGGTGTGTAAAACAGTATTTGATGAGGTACAGCACACAGGACTGGGATGATCAAGCTTCCTGCCTTGCAGGAGAATTGTTCAGTGTCTGTTCACTGCTGGATTTTTAAAAAGCTCAGGAATAGGAGCACAAGGAACCACTTAATGCCTATTTATTTCAGCCTACTGCTGCCAGGGCGTATCTGAGAGCACACACTCCCTAAAACCACTGGGCTGGTGCATCAGCAGCTGTATCCCCGTCACATCTCTGGATGAGAAGGCAGCCACAGTCTGAGTGTGCTGTCACCTCTCTGTCACCACCTCTGTACCTGCAACCAGGACAGGCTGAGAAGCTGCAGCCTCTGCAAAAGCCCCTTGTTTCAGTGCCTCAGCAAACCACCATCCCTTGCTATGCACCTTCCGTAGATTAAAGGTCATTTCAGCTCTTCTCTCACTGCTCCCCTACCAGCCAGCCCATCACAAATCAGGCTCAGGGCTTGGCAGCACAGCAGGCAGACCTTGCATCATTCATGTCAAGGAAAGGATGCATCTGCTTAAAACATTCCCCTGAGACTTCAGCCCATCCTTCCAGAAGCTGGGAAGAAAACAGCGGCAAATTCACTAACAGCCTGGGTCATCACATCTGGCAAGAAACCACCCATACACAGATGGGCAGGAATAATGTGGGTAAGGACAGGGAGAAGGCACATGGCACTAAAACAGCAGGTCCTTCTTTTACTTCTACTCCACCTGCACGACCAGGCTTGGCCCCCAAAACCACACACACAACACAGCTCCACAACTCAGTCCTACACTATTCCTTCCACACACTTTCCAAGAGCACTTTCCCCCCACTGGGCCTCTAGAAATCATTAAGAGACAGAATTACACATGACCTAGGAAATATAAGTAATCCTACAGTTTTCCAAGTCTGTTTCCATACATTTTGCACCTATGGAAAGTGCTTTTCTTGTTTTAAATCTTACAGTTCTACCACAAAAATTGTTGGTAAGAGGACTGCAGCACCTCCCCTGCAGAAACAGGCTGAGAAAGTTGGGACTGTTCAGCCTGGAGAAGAGAAGGTTGTGTGCAGACCTCACAGCAACATTCCGGTATCTGAAGGGGCCCACAAGGAAGCTGGAGAGGGACAGTGCATCAGGAACTGGAGGGACAGCACAAGGAATAATGGGTTCAAACTGAAAAAGTGGAAATTTGGGTTAGATATTAGGAAGAAATCTTTTTCTGTGAGGGTGGTGAGACACTGGCACAGGTTGCCCAGCGAGACTGCAGATGCCCCATCCCTGGAAGTGTCCAAGGCCAGGCTGAATGGGGCTTGGAGCAACCTGGTCTAGTGGAAGGGAGGTGGAACAAGATGATTTTTAATGTCCCTTCCAATCCCTTATCACTCTACAATTCCATGACAGTATGAATGTTCACCTCCCTATTCCCAGTCCATTCCAGATGTGCTTCTGTGCTAGTCCAGAGGTGCAGCAACCAGTAATTACAGTTATGACAGAACTTTATTTACAAAGCCCGATTTTTCAGAGCTTTAATTGCTATTCAGCCTAGATAAGAATCTTGGCCTGGGGGTGAAGTTTCAGGATTGAGTCAGCCTGCTTGCTCCAGGACCACGAGCCCTCTCAGACACACCAGCAGCCCTGCACTGCAGCCAGCTGACAAGATCTCTTGGAAACCTCAGTTAAACAAACCCGAGTGCTGCTGACTCACTGCGTCACAACACGGTGCAAGCCACACTCCCACTCCACACCTCGCTCTGCTCGGGGTTTTAGCTCCAGCCTAGAGAGAGTTGCTCGGCCTTGCAGGTCCCTGGGAGGTGAAGCACCGCAGAAGATGCTGTTTTAGCAGGACAAGGAAGCCAGCTCTGTGAACACAACAGCACAAGGGATGCTAGAAGGCCTTCCACATCCTGGCAC
Organism: Atrichornis clamosus; assembly: GCA_013400975.1. Classification (NCBI taxonomy): domain Eukaryota; kingdom Metazoa; phylum Chordata; class Aves; order Passeriformes; family Menuridae; genus Atrichornis; species Atrichornis clamosus. Next base: position 51,404 of record WBMZ01000172.1, read on the forward strand.
TCCTCTAGCAGCGTGCCAGCACCGTGGGGTTTGGTCTCCAAAAGCCGTGGAAACTCCCCCTTCCCAAAGGCATTACCGCCAATCCTCCTGCCTGGCACGGCTGATTGATTATAACAAGATCATTATTTTTTTCCCCCAAAATTATGTTCCTCGCTGCATTTACAAGCAAACAGCCATGAGTTTAATCCCACATCCTCCACGTAAGATGACAACATCATCTTGATGTTTCCTTGGATCCCTGCTCGTAGCAGGCAGCCTGCAAACAACCCAACGCTGCAGCACACACGTGCTGAGCACACTCACAGACCCGAAGAGAGGCAGAGCTCTGTCAGAGCTTATTGATTAAATCTTCCCTTTGACAGCAGATCCTAAACTTCAACCTGAGGGGGAAAAGCTGCCTTTGCTTTTCAAGGTTTGTTTATAAAATACTGCCAAATATAGGATCTATACATGAAAAGAGGAGGAAAGGAAGAGGCTTAGAGCTGTCTGAAAACAATTTACTGTGACCACAAAAAGCTTTACTGCAACTTTATTTAGAATGATAGAATGGCTTGGGTTGGAAGGGACCTTAAAGCCCATCTTCCTCCAACCCCCTTCCACAGGCAGGGACACCTTGCACTAGACCAGGTCACTTTATTTCGAGCAGAGCCAGTGTGAAACTGCCCCCCGAGCTGATCTCCTCTTTGGGGGCCATTTTCCTGGTCTGCAAGGTGACAAAAACAGTGGCAGCAGTCCTGAGGACCCCCACAGCCCTCTGACAACATCCCCACCAACTCCTCTTTTTCCAGCAGAATACAGCTTTGCTGGATCCGTGTCAGGAGACCAGATCTTACAGACACTGCCCACTTCCAGAAGGTTTTCCTACAGTTTCAACAATACTCAGACCTCTTCCAGGAAATGTATTTGCAAACTTCAAACGTCATCAGACATCCCCCCAAAGAGTCTGAAGTCTCTGAACACGTTTTCTGTCTCTAAACACACACTGTGGGAGTAACAGGTGACAGTGTAAAATCTACCATCAGCATAATGCTTAGCTGTGGCCAGGGGAGCAACTAGAATACCATGGAATAATAGAAAATAAAAACAGAACAGCACATTTGCTGCTGTATTAGCCCAGTTCCTCCAAACCCATGCATATTTTGTGCACATCTGGACACTCCCCCTCCTTTTCCAAGTACACAGTATTAAGAGTTTCAAAAGGGCAAGAAAAACACCATCAGAGGTGTGGTACAAATTCCTCATGCAGGCGAAGCAGATAATAAACCTGCAGCCCAGGCAGAGGTGACTTAAAAATATTACAGTGATGCAGAATCATGATTAACATGGGTCATTCCACTTTCCATCTATTTCTTTCAGAGTTAGGAGTTTTTCCCCTTCTTTGCTGGGCGAGAGGTTGGATGGACACAGAAAGGAGGGGAGGTGTTGAAAAGGCACTTTAGGTGGCAAGCTGAAGTGTGCTCTCTGCATTACCTGCTCCACCTTAGCTGCACTGAGAAGCTTGGACCTGGGGTGCTGGAAAAAGCAGAAGTTTTCAGGAATTCCAAAAGCAAATGGACAAATTTCTCACAAACGGGACAAACACAAGAGGAGAAACACTAAGTGCTTCTGCGTGAGGCCAGGAAACCCAGGAGTCAAGTCACTGTTTGAGAGCTGTCACCATGTGCACGTCCTGTTGTGAAACACCTCCCAAGGTACATCCTTGGGAGAACACGGCAATCAAGTACCTTAAAAGACCTTAAAAAAACCATAAAATCTCATCCACACACCAACCTATAGTCACCAAACCAACCCAGCTCTGCTGTGTCCTACACTGACATGACAGTCCTGTCTCACAAAATACAAAGTTTACTCCATAAAACTTTCTATCTTGCTCTGAAATCACACATCAAATTCTTTACAGTGTCCACACAGGCGCTGAGGACACCTGCACTCAGTAAATTAAGGGAAACACATGCACTGGCAAGGGGAAGCATTGACATGGCACTCAGGAATCCTCACGGAGGAAGGACAGAGAGCACAAGCAGTGTGAGCACCCAAAGCCTTCACTGCAGTTAGAACTGTGTAAGCAGCAATTTAACAGAAAACCCAACCTAATCCAGCTCTTACAGACAGCTCCTCACCAAGAGGATACCAGGTACACACACGCCACAGTACGGATCCAGACTGACCAGTCCAGCCCTTACTGCCAGGACATCCCATCTTTGCTGAACTCTTTGTTTCTGTGCCCTTACCCTGCAGCACCAAACCCAGAGGTAGCTGCCTTCAAGATCAAAAGCTGAACACAGTGATTCAAACACACAGAAACACAGCAGCATTACCCAGCACTTCAAGGAATCAACCCCCATGCATTTGTTTAGCAAATGCTGACATTTCCCTGCCAGCCATCACAAGTGGTTCTCACATGACAGCCTAGAGCCCAACAAATATTGTGCTTCCGCCTCTCCCTTCAACTTCCACTCTCCAACACACACTGAAGATTTACTGCTTGTGTGCTCACACCAAACATTTTAACCTTGTGACAGGTTTTGTGTGGTAAAACCATGAGACAGAGATTCCATCTCTAACCACGTTTGTCCTAAGTGTTAAATTACAGTGTATGTGCATAAAGACTTCAGGACTAACCAATACCTCCCTAGACAGTCCCTGGGAGTTGCTTTTGGAGCAATCCTGCTGTTATTCCAGGCAGGGGCTTGTTAAGCAAGTCTCTGCAATATAAGCAGTGCTAAACATGCACTGAAGTCACTGTCAGACATGGAAAGAAAACAAAATGAACAACAGCCACAAATGGCAAGACACTATTAACTAATTATGAGCCGCTTTATTAACACGGAACTAATCTGCAGCTATTTAAGGTAGCAAACCTAGATGGAAATAATTACTTACATGTAACAGAAATTCTCTATTAAAATGATCTAGAAAAATGCATTCAACAGTCTCACATGCTTTCGCTTCTTACTGTCAAGTAACACTCCACTACTGATTTCCAGATTCCTTGAGTAAAGGTGCCTTTCCCAGGCTCTTTTCACTTGTGTTTCACAGCCAGGTGCTCAGACTGATCTCTGGTGGCAGCCCTGTGCTTTAGCTCTGTAAATCCAAGCACTGAGACACCAGCCCAAACCAAAATCACGGGGACTGATATCTCAGTAGAAGTGAGGACACCCTTCACCCATTTCAGTGTTAAATTAACACAAAACTGACATTACTAGAGCTTGCCCCGGCAGTATTTTCCTCACCAAGCTTTAAACCAAGGGCTCCTTGCAAATCCCTCATGTTACCTTCCACAGACACCTTTGCAAATCACCACCTTGACCAGCACTTACCACTGCTCTGAAAACTGAAGGTGCCTCCACAGCCTAAAAAGAAAAATCTTCTGGTGAACACCTGAAACATCCCAAAAGTTTTGTGGCCCTTCTCCTTCCTTCCTAGGAGTACACAGGAGTGTCCATATGCTTTCTACTTCCACAGATTTCACAGCACTAGCAGTACCACTGGGTAGATCTCTCATCTACTTTTAGACCTCGACAAGTATTGATGTCAAAACTATTGCAGGTAGCAAATACATAGAGAAGCAAAAACATTTTGGGAACAACCAAGTGGATGAGGAGTGAACCCAAAATCCTCTGACGCGTCACCCAAGACTCTGAACAAAAGATCCCGAGCAAATCTGGAAATACCACCTCATGTTCACTCTGTGGGAGCTCCAATTTAAAGTGGCCAACAGCTTGAAAATGGTTTTTTTTGGAGTCAAGCAGGAAGAGCTGCAGATTCAGAAACGCAAGTGACTGTTTGAAACCTGGGACTGTGCAAATTTGCAGGAATACAGAGCCCTCCTTGACTAGCAAGACTCTGGCAGAGGGTCTGAAGGAGCAGGATGCTTCTGAGCTCGATCCAGTTTCTCAGCAAGAGCAGCAAGAACAAGCAGTCTCACAGATGGATCCGCGTGGGAGGGAGAAAGGATAAAAGTCTGCCTTGGGAGCCTGTTCCAGCTGCTACTGAAGCCTTGGAGGAGTCGGTACAAATTGGGCAGAGTTACCTATAAAAATCTAGTGTCTTGGCTTTTTCTGAAGCCCTCTTCTTCCCCAATTCCATGTTTTTCCTCCATCCTACTATTTCCACATTTGAAAGAGTCCAAATCAGCTGAAAGTAGTGCTTGACAGAAGGTAAATGCACACTGGGAGTTTATCCCATTTCTCCATTCCTTCCTTGCAGATCACTCTCGCTACACTAACTCAGAAGCAGAAAAATCAAAACTCCTTTTAAATACTTGACTTAGAAGTGATTAAAAATGGTGTGTTGGAGCAACCTGATCTAGTGAGTGGCAGCCCTACCCATGGCAGGGGCGTGGAACTGATGCTCTTTCAGGTCCCTTCCAACCCAAACCCTTCTGTAATTCTATAATTCTATGATTTTTATTCTTTTTATCCAAAATCCCCCCAACAGCATTTTCAGTGCCAGGAAGAGGTTCTGTGGTCAGCAGACAGGGAGCTCACCTCACTGACTGAATGCAATTCTTTACCTGGGGTTGTTTTTCAGATCCTCAGGTAGGCAAAGGCACGGAGGAAAATGTTTACCTTTTCTCTTCACGTACTTGAGCTGTTCCAGCCACATCTGAACTTCTTGTTCCTTCTGACAAAGAATCAAAATTACTGGTCACTAGCTGTGCCTAACCCATCTGGTCTCCCAGCATAAAATAGCTGAGTACATGTGTCATCAATCACTGTTAATTACTTCATTAACTTGGAAAAAGAATATTGACTTTTTTTAAAGAACAAACATTGTTTAAGGTCAGTCCAGTTCTCTTTTTTTTTTTTAATTGAATGCTATCTGATTACCAAGAGAAAATAATTTAGTCTGAACACTAAAGCAACCCTGTCACATAACTCGTGCAGTTCTTTTGTCCAGTGAAACAGTTCCTCAAGTCTCTTCTGGAAGTGGCTACATGGCAGTGCCAGTTTTATCCAGAAACTTCGGGATGTTCTCCAATAACCCCGTGCTCGTGTTAAACACGCTGCCATTCCCACCTACTGCCCCCATGGCTTTGGAAGTCCTGACCTTTGTCATGCTCTGGGAAAGAAACATGCCTCAAGGTCTCCACAAACAAGTTGCATCATTTTGGAGTGGACATTTAGCCCTCTGCTGTCGGCTGCAAAACAGTGACACAGAGAGAGAGATTACAGCGGGTTGTGCCTTTTCATCTGCAGCAGATCCACTGCCAGCACAGGCTAAAATCAGTCAAGACCCACACAGTGGACTCTCCCCTGGCTTCAGAGGCTGACTGGGATCACCTCGTGTCCCCACACTTGAGCTCACCTTCCTTCCAGGCAGAGGGGTCCCTCTCCACACCTGCTCACGGCGCCTCGTCCAGCCACGCTCTCTGGGAAGAACCACTTCAGTTCAGTATTTATTACATTTTTTCATGCCCCAGTTACTGGCTCAACCACTCACTGTCCACCTTTGAAAAGCTGGTTTGAGGACACTCACCATCCACTCACACAGCCCCTGCCACTCCTATCCCCCACGTCCCACGAGTCTGTCCCCCAAAAGCAGGGCTGTGCTTCTGAACCCGCACTGTAGGAATGTGTGCAGACCTCCTGTGAGCACCCTCGACCTTGGCTAGAGCCCAGCTCATCAGACACAGCACACCCTCACCCACAAAAACTCTGGGATCCCATCATGGGTTCCAAAGTTTACATTTCTGCCTGGTTTATTACTTCTGTCTGGCACTGCATGCTAATAAGGTTACCAAAACATGGCACTTTCCACAGCAAACCAATCAGCCAGATCCCAGTCCTAATGAACTCCACAGAACCATGGAATCCCAGAGCAGTTTGGGTTGGAAGAGACCTGACAGACCATCTTGTTCCAACCCCCAACTTGTGTGGTGTCACTCTGCCATTTCTCCTTTTAATGGGTCTGTTTTCCTACAGGCACTAAAAACGTCTTACAGCTTTCATCGTGCATTTGTGTATATTACTCAAAGGATCTTAACCAGGGCATTACCTAAATCCAAATTTTACAGATGAGCCTAAAGGATATGCATCAAACAGAAAGAAAAGAAATTACAACTTTGCCTTTAAAGTATAATACAACAGTTGCTTTCATTTGTTGGGAAAATCTGTTCTCCTCTCATCAGCAGCACGTGAAAAGTGATGCTGACAAACACCTGCACCAGCTCACAGAGCTGCAGCCAGACTCTGAAATTCAGGTAACTGATGAAGAACTGAAAGCTGAATGCACAGACACCTTTGCTCTGTAAAAAATCTCCAGCAGTAGCCAGATTTTTTTTTCTTTAAATGGGAGATGATAAGTAAGTTAGCAGCAATTTTTTTTTTTTCCTTTAGGAAAAATCCAGAGAACCAAGTTTGCTAAAAGATGAGGTTTCTCAGGCAGCACAGCCAGGTCTCCACAGACCATCCCTCTGCTCATGGAATCATCCCTCAGGACACAGGGCAGTCCTGGGCATCCTACTCAGTCCCTGGTTCCACTACCAAAGCTGCTGGGACTTCAAGCCCTAGATTGCTGATAACTGAATGGGGAGCAATCCCCGTGGGAAGCTGCAGTAAATACATGACTTTATATTCACAGGGTTTCCACGTTTCCCAATTGCTCCAGTTTTAAATTACAAGTCACATTTTCGAGCCACATCCATGGCCAGAATAGAAAACCAAGCCAATCACCACAAAACTGTAAATTCCTGTGTTGTACCCCTCTGAATAGGGTTAAATTTTTCATTACTAACATTACCCTTTAATAAAAACTAGAATCTTCAGGCAAATAATTTCAGTCTTAAAAGCTGGCAAGCAAGAAAAGCAAGGAAGGAACAACTGGTACTACTCAAACTTGAGGGGGTTCAGGGTTGGGTTTTTATATATTTAGCTGTTTTATAACAACATCAAAGCCAAAAAGAACAAAATCCTTCAAAGAAGTACTTACAGGTTACCTTGACAGACACAGACCAACAAACTTTTGGGAGCTTACTTCCCAGGTGTTGCTTCCAACATCACAGTGGTTCCTTAAATCAGTGTGAAGAAAGGGCTCCATTTCCTTTAGGATTTGCACCATATTTTATATGGCCCGTTTTGCCTGTTTGCACGACGTGAACATAGCAAGGCAAACTGGAATTGTTCTTTGAAATAAGAAAACTGGACTGTAAAAAGCCACACAAAAATACTGGACATACTTCAAGGACTGACACAGTACCTGCTGTGGGAGCTTCTCAAGGAATGTTTTCAAATACTGTCCATTGCCAGTTGAAAAGACAGAGTTCAACTCCGTGTCCTCAAGGAAGCCTTAGAGCCCTAACTTAGGGCTTGGGCTGGGAGGAACCTTAAAGCTCATCCCATTCCACCCCCTGCCATGGGCAGGGACACCTTCCACTCTCCCAGGTGGCGCCAAGCCCCATCCAACCTGGCCTGGGACCCTTCCAGGGATGGGGCAGCCACAGCTTCTCTGGGCACCCTGTGCCAGGGCCTCCCCACGCTCACAGGGAGGAATTCCTTCCCAATATCCCATCCAACCCTGCCCTGTGGCAGTGGGAAGCCACGGCCCCTTGTCCTGGCAGTCCATCCCTTGTTCCCAGTCCCTCGCCAGCTCTCCTGGAGCCCCTTTAGGCACTGGAAGGGGCTCTGAGCTCTCCCTGCAGCCTTCCCTTCTCCAGGTGAACACCCCCAGCTCTCCCAGCCTGGCTCCAGAGCAGAAGGGCGCCAGCCCTTGGAGCATCTCCATGGCCTCCTCTGGACTCTCTCCAACAGCTCCACATCCTTCTGCTGTTGGACTCCAGAGCTGGAGGCAGCTCTGCAGATGGGCTCTCACCAGGGTAGAAGGGCAGAATCCCTTCTCTCGCACTGTTGGTCACACTTCTTTAGAAACCCAGGATATGGGGTTTTTGGGACTTCTGGGCTGCAGAGCACATTGCTGGGCCATATTGAGCTTCTCATCCATCAGTACTCCCAAAAGCCCTTTATGGCTTTTCACACTAAACAGCAAAGACAGAATATTCCTCCCTGTAACTGGTTCCTTTCAGGGTGGGAATCCAGCAAAGTAATTTACACCTGGTTTTGTCCCTCTTCAGCTTTCTCAATTTTTAAAACAGCCAAGTCCAGTCCTCAGGGTCTTTTACTCACTCTCCTGGAGTTTGTGATTTTGCACCTTTGCATCCTCCTAAATATCCTCCTGTAACTTCATGCTAACAGTTTCAGCTTCCACGCCAGGAGAAATTGCTTGGCTTTTGAGATAAGGTGCCATTAGTCACCAAAGCTCTGCTTTCACTTTATCACCTGCTACTTGGGGTACTCTGAAATAAACGAACAGGAAGGAATACAAGGCACAAACAAAAAAAATGCAAAGATTTTGAATGTAAATATTAATCTGGATACATCTTGTACCTGACAGGAGGTTGTAGCGAGGTAGTGGTTGGTCTTTTCTCCCACGTCAGAAGTGATAGGACAAGAGGAAACAGCCTCAAATTGTGCCAGGGGAGGTTAACCTTGGATATTCAGAAAAATTTCTTCATGGAAAGGGCTGGCAGTCCCTGGCACAGGTGCCCAGGGCAGTGGTGGAGTCCCCCTCCCTGAAGGGATTTAAAAGCTGCATGGATGTGGCACCTGGGGACACGGGTTAGGGGTGGAACTGGCAGTGCTGGGGGAATGGTTGGATTTGATGATCTTAAAGAACTTTTCCAACCTAAATGACTCTGTGATTCTATGAACATAATGATTAACAAGTTACATTATGGCACAAAAAGATGGCCTGACAGCCAACACCTGCAGCCCCCTCAAGCCAACGGTGCAACCCCTTCCTGAAGGGAATCACACAAAGCTACAGCACACCCCCACAGACAAACACCTCCTCTGGATTTCAGTTGTCTGAAAATTTACATTTCAGCACCAGTTTTACATTCAAGCAAAGCACGGGGCCACTGCAAAGCAAACATGACTCCCATTACCTCAAAACACTCGGCATGCAAAGCACGCTCCAAGGCTGGGGCGGGGGGAAGGAGATTGCAAGAATTTTTTCCTGAAATGGAATGGGGAGATAAGATCAAGTGAAAAGGAGCAGAGGCTGCTGACATATCTAGACTCACAGAAGCCAGTAAATATGCAAATAGGCTGCCATTTCTGCCAGTAACACTCAGAACCAACTTTGATTCTGCTAAAATATATCGCATTAAACAAGAGAGATAAGCCCAGCACTGAATCTACAGAGAACAGCTCCCTTTGACCAGCACAGCTTTACTTCCCACTCAAGGAAATCCTGGACAAAGCTTTCTATTCAAAGAGTCTCCACTCTGACTATCACAGTGTTTATGAATAACTTTGGACATTTACCTTTTAGTAGTCTAATTTGCAAGTCCTATTAAAAACTCTACATAAAGCCATAAACCACCCCAAAAGAGCTGCATCCAGTAGCAGTTACAAATCCTTCCCCAAACCAGGAAAGGGCTTGTTGCCCCGAAGGCACAAACAGCAAATTTCACACGAGATGTCAGAGAGGAGAAAATAAAGGGTGTACTGAATGTGCATCCTTGGAGACAGAGATTACAGAGCGAGAACTGAAGTTGATGTGACCTGATAGCGGATGATAAACTCAGGAGATGATAAAGGCATTAGTTGGACATCCATCTGTTGTCCTTGAAGTTTGGAGAGACACACCAGGCAGAAATAAATATATATGAAATATGAAATATATACATGATTTATTTTCATATATATGTGTGAAATAAATACAAATATATATATATATGTATATATATTAAAACACTAAAGGCAAAGAAAGCATTTCTTATTTTCACTTCATTTTATCTGCCTACCACCTCTGAATCAGCAACACGAGCTCAAAGTTCTGGGTCTGAGATACACATTTTGCACATTTCTAAGCAAGAGCAAAAGCAACTCTCCCCTGCCACGGCAGGGACTGAACTCAGCTCCAATAACTTATTTCATTTAATAAGCCTGTTTCCTAATAGAGGAAAAATAGTACTCCAACCTGGACCCCTCCTCGACAGCCCTTGGCTGCTCTTCTGAGATTTCAGTACACAGGGAAAAAGCAACGAGAACTTCAAGCAATTGCCAGTATCAAAAAATAAGTATGTATAAAAGCTAGGAAGACGTAAAAAATAAAAATCAGGCCTTTCCAGGCTGAATAAGCCTCCCACGTACGGCACAATACAACAGGAACGATTTCCCCAGCTATGCGAGGCTCTGCAGGGAGATCAAAGCAGGCTCCAGCTCTCCAGGAGCAGGACCTGCAGGCAGCAGGGAGGCCTCAGGAATTACCAGGAGCAGGAAACCATCCCCATACCTGTGGTAAACACAACAGAGAGCAGTTTAACAGGAGATGGCTCGGGAAAGCTCCCAGCGCGGCGGCTCCCGACGGAAGGTTATGACAAAGCAGGTTTGCTGGCAGGGAGGCAAAACAGAGAGACGGGCAGGGTCCAGGAGATCCTGCTCCAGGAGAGAAGAGCCTCGGGAAGAGGGAATAACCCAGCAGCTGGAAAATGCCAGACTGTGAAACACCTGTGCTCGGTGCTCACCTGTGCTCCGTCGGTGCTCCTTCCATCCCAGGCAGCCCGAGCACTGCCCTGGGAGGAAAACATCAGGACCGGTTCCTCTGTTTGCCTCAGTCTCACACCCACACTTGTTGGTTGGCTCCAGCATATGCTCAGAATTCCCTTATCCGCACTCCGAGGCTGCGATAATTCTGATTTTCGTTGCCAGTGCTAAGAAGGAGCCTCAGAGCTATATGCTGAGGCCCTGGAATTTAAATATACGATAACACAGTAAATAAAAGGAAACAAATTCCTTAAGGAAAACCTTTTCACATGCCAGATCAGTTCCCAATAGTAACTGCTCTGCTTTGACAAGAGATAAATATTTACAGTCTGAAACAGAGAACACCTTGTGTTGCAATACTGGAATGCAAACGTTGTCAGTCCTGGTATCCTTAAGAGAGGTTTTTGATATTTAAAAAAAAAAAAAATTAGAAATAAACCTCCAAGCTGAGTACTTAGAAGCACACACATACTATTGTGCTCATTTACCCCACCAAAACAGAAACCTGAAGGTAGTCACACAGAGAAATTGTCAAACATACTGAATCCAGAACAGATTTTCTCAAAAGGAGACCTCATCCCCCAGGGAATGTAGACAGTTTACAGCAAAAGTCTAAATTATTGCCAAGAATATGCTGCTTTTTTTTTATTTATTTAAATATAGTCGAAGTTGCTTCTCTTAGACATTCCTCTAGTGAATGTAGACACTAAAGGTTTTTCCTACTGGAGCAAAAAGGCAGCAAGGAGGATCAGATGTCCACATCAAACTCCTTGTACTGGGGGATTCCACACCAGGAATACCCTTGGAAGAGGGAAGAGAAAGTCCAGCAGCTAGAGCCTGAGCTTCCAGCGTGCCTCCCAACCTCCAGGCTTGATCAGCTCCTTCCAGCTAAGGAAAGAATGTGGGGAATGTCATTCATAATGGCACTTGGGAAGATCAAGGAATGGAAAGTATACAATAACTGGATATCCTTGTCCCGAGGAGGGTGATAAGCCTCGTGCAAGGAGATGCTCTCATGTCCAGCAGCAGACGGCCGTGGCTCAAGTTGCTTGGGTTTGCTGCCATTTTAAACGAGGTAAACACCTAATTAAACATGAATGCTTTTTTTTTTCCTGCACTGTCTGCGCAGTCCAAACTCCCATTTCTAACAGGACCCACACAAGGACAGCCCGGCTGAGCTGTTAGACTGCAGGATTTCATATCTGCAGTGTAATATTCCTCACCCAACTGCTGTTTGGGCTTTTATGGCCCGTTCCCTTTGAAGTGGGGCAGCCCAGCCGCCGGCGGGCTGACAGAAGAGTTCAACGTCTATCTGCCAGTCTCCGTTTCCTGACTTCCTTCTCCTCTTACAATGGGATTATTACCTTGTGCAAAACTTTCCTGCCTCGGCCTCGCTGCTGCCGCGGCCGGTGTTACTCCACGACCCCATCCCTGCAGTCAGCCAAGCCTTATGTTCCGTGCACAAGTTCTCCTTTTGCTCCCCTGCTTCCAGCATCCCTGCACAGCAGTTTATTTTTAGCCCAGCATTTTTATAGCAAAGCCCAGAAGCAGCACACTTTCGGTGCCAAACAGAATTCAGCTGCGGCTCTAAAGCTGCCAGCTGACAGAAGGACACTCGGGTTTGACGGTCACAGAACAGTGGTGGGACCCCGTGGCTGCCACCCGGGGCCACTGCTGACCCCTGGGCTCTCCCTGCAGTGCTCTCCCAGCTCCACACACCACCACCGCTGGGTTGCCAGCCACTTCACAAGGGTCAGCCCAACACTGCCACACCATTCACCTCTCCAGACAAAGAGTTGTTTTCTCCATGTGTGTGCAGCCCTCTGCATGGAGAAGCATCTGGTCCCCCCAGACCAGCTCTCTTTACACTTGTGGTGTCACGAACCAGACAAGCATCACAGAATCACTGAGCTTGGAAAATACCTCCAAGACCATCCAGTCCAACCTTTAAGCACCAAATGCCACATCCAGTCATTTCTTGAATGCCCCCAGGGATGGTGACTCCATCAGCTCCCTGGGCAGCCCCTTCCAATGCCTGACAACCCTCAGGGAGGAAAATTCTTTTCTGAAGTCCAACCCAAATGCCAAGACAGAGAATTGTACTGGCCCAGGAGAGCCCAGAGCTTCTCCCTTGCAGGTGCACATGAACATTTGTAATTTGGGGTCACCACTCCGAGCCAGCTTAAGTCAAAGGGGAGATCCCTGCTGGCTTTACCAGGTGCTGGATCAAACCCTTAACCACCAATATAGCCAAGGAGAAGTGCCCAGATATACAAAGTGAGGCTCTTACCCAGCTTTATCATCAACTTACTGGGGTCAGAGATGGTTTTCAAATTATCAATGTTAATATTTGCCTTCTTGTTGTGATGTTGTTTTCAGTGAAGTTATAGAATAATAGAACCCTAGAATAATAGGATCAGATCCACCAGGTACCACCACCTTTTCTGTTTACAAAGCACAACCTAGTACAGCAAACAGCAGTAAAAGATATCCAGACACAGCAACTGAGATGAACAAGACCGTGTAATCTGTGTAAATCCACCTAAAATCAGCACGGACTGCTCATAAAATTGCACAGTAAAAGTCTTTTCTACTTTCAACAATTCACAGTGTGTCCTCGTGAACAAGATTTCAATGACAAGGCCATCTTCTCCAAGGTATAAAGCAGCCAGTGACAGATCTACGTTTTGCCCTGAAATCAGTTCAAGCCATTTTGTTCACTGACCCAGATGTCTCCAGCTTTTCCGCAGGTTTGATAATTTATAACATAAAAACTCAGATTACTTTTCCCTGTCACGAGTTGGTAGTTTTTGCAAAGCTTCAAGCAGGAAGTGTTTTTCCTAATGTTAAATATTTCATTCACTGTTATGATTAAGCCCATCCTCAAAGGCTCCATCCGAGGCACAGGGAGCAGATGAAGCAGCAGGGAAGAACAATGGGATGAAGAAAAGCCTGACAAGGAGAGACAAACAGAGCCCCCAAGGAAGCATTAGATACCTACCATGTACAATCAGAATAAATACTCCTTTCTAGTCCTCTCCCTCCTCCTTTGATCATGCTTCCAGGTTAAAATCTTGTGAGAGGCAATTCTGACTCAAATGAATCCTTCAGCCTCCACCCGGATCTGACAGCAGGTACCAGTTGTGGAAATAAATACGAAAAGAACATTTTCTCCCAACCAGAGCACTGCTATTTGACTCAAACAGGAAATCAGTCTTGGGCAGGAGAAATGTACAGCAGAATCCACATGGAGAGTAATTTATTTTGGGAGGTTCACGTACACCAAGCAGTGAGAAAGAACCGAAATGCAAATGCAGATCACAGTAGCCAATGTCACTGGAAGGACTGGTTACAGCAGGACATCTAACACCAGACTCCATCACACCTGACTGTGTGTGGCCTCTTTTCCTTGCTTTCCCTTCCTCTTCAGCACAGAGCTGAAGTCTGGTCTTTACCAGACACAAAGTTTTGAGCATTCTCAGTACCCAAAGCATCCAGGCCTGACTAAGAGCAGCAGCAGCACTAAAGTGGAGAACTCGGGTGATTCCTGCAGCAATTCCCACCCACAGCAGAGCCGAGGTACACAGAATCCAGGGGCTGATTTGTTGGCTAAGAGCAGGACCAGCAGCATCAGACCAGGCTTCCTGCTTTGCACAGGGGACAAAGAAGGGCTGTGCCTTGCAACAACCCAACAGAGATCCTGCTCGCATTCATGGCATCAAGGCTGGAAAAGACCTCTAGGACCATCGAGTCCAACCATTAACTCAGCCAGGTCTGTATCTTTCCCTGTCCCTGAAGATGCTCCAGCAGCACAAACCACATTCAAACTGCACCACCTCCTTGGGAAGGCAGCAGGAAACTGCACCTCAATGTGGCAATTTTATTTCATAAGTCTCTGCTGACTGGAGAAACAACTTCCACTTGAAGAAATGAGTTCCATATATGCAGTGGTGTGAAATATAGCCCAGCATGCAGGAAAGCTCAATTTCACGCAGGAATTCTTCCTTTAGAACCCTCTTACAGGACGTTCTGCACCACAGCTCTTCCCCTTCCAATGGTCCCTGGGAATTCAATCATCTTTACGTCCGTACTTGTCTGCATTTTCACCCACTGCATCCAACGCCAAAGCCAACAGCCCAGTTTCCATTCCATCTCATCCCACCTCCTTCCAAATCAGTGTTCTCAAGTACCAGCCCACTGCCACTCTGTCCCCAGGGGGAGACTTCTCCCTGCTCTGAGTTCCCAAGGTTAAAACTCACAGACTATGCCAGTTTTCAGAATCCTCGCTGATTTAAAGGTGCAATTCTTCTTCACTTTTGTGCACGTTATTTGAGCAGAAAAGCAAACCTCACCACTCTCCAGGCACGTGGACCTGCACCAAAAGGCAGCCCGCTTTTTATTGCTCTCTGGAAGAGCCACCTGTATTCAGGATTTTACCAGAATCCACAACAAACAGTAACAAGAACTAGATAACTGTAGCTCCCACGGGGAAAAATGTAACCTTCCTAATACTTTGAACAACACTCCTTTTCCGAAAATTTCCTGGGAACAGCACACAACAGGATTAATTCCTTGTTTCAGGCTCACCTTGTGGGCCCTTTTCTCGGAGTGGTAGAAAGTTTCGACAACACAACCCCAGAACTAACCTGAACATTATTTCACTGAGCAAATGCAACATAAGCTGTTTGAGCACGTTGGGAAAAGCCACACAGAAGGATGTGAACTGACTGGAGACAGGCCAGTTAGGAGTTACTGCTATTCCTCAAATTGAAGCTAACGCAAATCCTATCAGCAAAATAATGCTAGCACATGCACGTGACAAATGGAACTTCATTTTACACAGAACAAGACAAAATGTACTAATGCTCACAGAATTTAACTGTAATTAAGTCTCGCTGACAGACACCTCATTAAAGCGCCAGTTCTCCAGAAAAATTAAGAAAGTGAATTATTTCCTATGTGTGAAAGATCAGAGTTTTTCACTATTCATAAAAAAAACATGCAGTTCAGTTCAACTGGATGTCAGTGCTCGCCAGAATGAAGGAGTGACACGCTTAAAAAGGCATTTAAAACAACACAGTGCTGTGCTGCCAGCACCCAGGCTGAGCTCCTCAGCCCCTACACCTTATTTTACCCTGTGATGGCAGAAAATAAAACCCTTAAAATACAATTCTTCATCCAGTAGACATGGATAGATAAATAGATACAGATAGATAGAACAGCTGGCTTGTTATTAAAAAAACCAAACTAAATTCAGATAACCTAATCTTAGCCAAACTAAGGAGGATTCTCATAACCCAAAGATCCAGTTTTCAAATTGCAACTTTTGGGGTTTTAAATGATTCTTATGTGAGGAACAAAGGTTCAGCCACTGATGAGGGCAGAAGGTTGAGTGTGCCCATGACCACGAGCCAACAATTCCTCTGCACTAGGAGATGGCGCTTTGAAGTAGATTTTCAGCAAACTTCTCTGAGATAAAATCCAATATGAAAATGAACTAAAAAAAAAAAATGAAGTTGGTCAAGATGTGCCCCGTAGGGAATGCCATGAAAAAGGCCTGAATTTTCAGAGAGGAAGGCCAAGCTGCAATTCCTTGCAAAGGGAAAACCAGAGAAGCTTTCCCAGAGATGGTACAGGCTTTTTCTAACTGTTCCCTTTTCAATACAGTTATGCAACCTCCGTGTGCTTCCCTGCGTCTCTACTCCCCTTTATTTCACCCATTCTCCCCTCGAACTTCTTCTAAATGCTGAGAGGCAGCTCCTTTAAGATAGCCAGAAATACAGTGCAGATTTTTCCCTCCTCCTCCTCCTCTCAGTTTAAACTGCCCAAATCTTTCCGGTGAAGAAGCATTGCCCAAAATCTGCTCGCTATTCAAGCAGCCCTGGCAGTGACAAGCAGCACTTCATGAATCATCTGTTATATATTGCCTTATCAACACGGTCCACTGCAGGAGAAAGCAAACCTGGCCCACTTCGGGTTTCTGCACAACCCAATCAAAATGCAAGAGGCATTAATTACAGGAGGGCTCCGAGGAGTTCCCCTCATCCAAGGACTTGATATAGACTATATATATATATTTATAAATATATATGAGACAACCTAAACCAAACCGCTAACATCTATTTCCTCCCCCAACACGCACAGCTTTTACTTTAATATTTTAAAAGACTATTTACCCCTTTTACAAGTTTGCAATATTGTCACATTTCTAATTATTAAAGCAGACAGCTTTAGTGTTTCTGCTGTTTGTCAGCTTCAGCTATTTGAGGCAAACACACACATTTTCATAATTTTTTTTCCTCTCAAGCCAGACCTCTAAGCTCTGCAAGTAAGGAGAACAAGGTTCCTTCCACTGCTCTGGAGCATTGGTATGCTTGGACCTGGGGAACCTGGAAGCAAAGGTTAATGGAAGAGAGAAGCTATCCATGAGGGAAGTAGGCTCAGACTGAAATGCAGCTCTGAATTCAGTGACAAGACACATCCTATGAGCTTCTGTCCAGTAAAACATGCTCTTACAAAAACACAAACTCAAGGGATTCCAGCAGGACTCTGACAAAATTCAATCCCACATAGACTACATAGTCAGATTGAAAAAGACTATGGAAAAGTGATGGGATAATTGGAAACAAGCTGAAGGTGAACTGGCAGAGCAATGAAGTAGAATACGACACCACCAAAGAAGCCAGCAAGAAGAATACTTGGCAAATATTTAACGAATGTCATTACCAGTGGCCAAATAACGTGTTTAATTAATATTTCCTTGTGGTTTGTGACAAGCTTTGCCACTTGAAAAAGGCCAGAAACAGATACCACTCAGCAAATAAACTCCTCTGGTAACATCACTGTGTGTACTCAACCACAGATGCAAGGCGAGTAAAATACGGTCCCGAGGGTTTGGGGGTTATATTTTTTATATAGAAACATTTATACACACAATGCCAAGGAGTACACAAACACCTCTTTCACTGGAAGAGGACACTAAAGAAGTATTTTAATACCAAGGTCAAGGTAGCTCAGCTGGGCAGAGAGCACTCAGGTTTTCCAATCCTGAAGGGAGCATCACCTGCAGCACTTAACCCACACAGAGCCAGGGTAACCTGGAGAAAACATGGGAATAACTCATTCCAGTGGCCTTAAAAAGGTACAGCATGGCAGACAAACATGACAGGAACACTGGAAAATGAAGGAAGACTGTCCTGGAATATTTTGTTCTATCCTATCTTACGTATTTGGGGGCAAGTTTTAGTCTCAACACTTTGTTTGCAATGTGCTTGGGCATTTTGTGTATAGAAAGTCTGTAGTTTCCCACAATTTGAAACCTGCAAATGAACCTTGAGGACAAGTTTCAGGCACTGCACCAGGTTTCTGAATCACAGATACACCTTAAGCTGGCTTTAAAAGGTCCGTTCCCCAGAAAGCACAAAGCATTTGAAAGAGAGATAAAGAGGGCAAACTAAGCTAAACCCATGGACTGCTGGGGAATTTTAGCCTTCATTTTTAACAAGTCCTACTCTTCACCCCTGCAGTTCCACAGGGGATTTAAGGTCGAAGACTCAACTCCACATTTTCAGCAGGATATAAACAGGCAGCTCCTGTGCTTCCACCTTTATCCATGGGAGGAAGAAATGCTTCCCTGGGAGGGTGGTGAGGCCCTGGCACAGGTTGCCCAGAGAAGCTGTGGCTGCCCCATCCCTGGAAGTGTCCAACGCCAGGCTGGATGGGGCTTGGAGCAACCTTGGGGAGTGGAAGGTGTCCCTGCCCATGGCAGGGGGTGGGAATGAGATGGGCTTTCAAGTCCCTCCCAACCCAAACCATTCCATGATTCTGTGGCAGAAGGCCAGGAGAAAAACAAGCACTGACCATGGGGGCTGGAAGTCACATGTGCTCAAGCTGCTGCTCTCGAGGAGTGTTGCAAATCACAGGGCTGGCAAGTCACCTGCTGGTGGTGAAAGCACAACAACCTGACAAGTTGGACAAAGCCTCCACCCAAAACCATCCCTAATCTAACACAGGTCCACAGGACTTGCAAACCTTCCCAATCCAGATGCTCCAAGAGTTCAGGAGTCAGTCTGGAGTTCAAGCCCCTGTGTTTTGGGCAAAATACATTTCTTCAAGAAAACCTACTACAACCTGCACCCACCTAAATATCTCTTATCAGCTCCTGTTACCAGGTAACTTCTTGAGGAGTTCATCAATCTCCAGGTGTCTGTAAACACATCACTTCTAGCTTAAAAAAAACCCTCATTCTTGTATTTACCTTTTCCTGTTGTTCCTGCATTGTTATCTTTTCTGCATTAATGGGATGTTGCCTGTGAAACATAAGCACAGCAGAGAGTTGCAGCTTTACCAGCACAAAGATTATGCAAGAAACCACTTTTACAGTTGTCATACACTCATGGAATGATCTGGGGAAAAAGGGCCCTTAAAGTTCATCTTGTTCCACCCCTTTGCCACTGACAGGGACACCTTCCACTATCCCAGGTTGCTCCAACCCCCATCCAGCCTGGCCTTTTTCTGTTTCCCTAGCGATTCACCAACAAAAGCCAAGCATTAAAGTGAAACTAATTTTCACTAAGGAGTTCACCTGCATCCCACATCAGAATCTCGGTATCCTCCACCTGCTGTCTCCCACCCCAGACACTCCCTGGGCTTCTCAAGAACTTGGCAGCTCACTCCTGCCAGTTTTCTTCTGTCTGTTTAGGAGATTTTACGAGATGGCAACACATGAACACAGACTGCTCAACAAACATTTCCTCCCAAGGGAATACAAGCTTTTCATGCCATACGTGTCCTTTTCTTCCATGCCTCCATCCCATCAACCAAATTACAAATTCCTCTGGTATTCTGAGGTGATTTTTAAAATGCATTTTCTAATCTGTCCCCTTCCTAAAGCCAAGTCCTAAAAAAAAACAAAAAAAAAAAAAAAGTGTGGTAAAGTTAAAATTTTGAAGATTTAAATATATTTCTTCCCTAAGTTTAGACCACCAAGGGCACAGCTTAATATCAACGACGGAAATCTGTCAGATGCACATGCTAAAACATGCCATCCAAGGATGAAGGAAAAAGCAGAGAATCCTGGAAAGCTGCATCTTCCACATTTCACTTCACTCAGAAAATCTGCAGTCACTAAAACTTACTCTTTCTAACTGGGTGGCATTTTACATTTCCAAATGTAATTGAGTGAGCGTGTTGCTATGGTGACAGCAGGGTTCTGCAATAACTTTGTTGCCTTGTAATTGCTGTATATTTGTATACAAGCAGCTGAGCTTTCTTAATTCAATGCCCTCAACTCTTCCAGCGAGGCTGTGGAGCGGCGACGGCAGCTTTTAGGGCTGAGAACTCCATACAGTGGTGCTGGAAACATCAGAAACGATTAAAACTCAGCGCCGCGACCGACCGCATTACACACACACACAAAAACCACCACGAAACCTTGCCAAGAACCAGATTATTATATAAACTTCAGAGCTCCTTAGCTTTTAAAAATGTTGCCGTTACAACAAAAACAACAACAACACACGCACACATTTAAAAAAAAAAAAAAAAGCCCAATTCAGATAATTAACTCCAGGTAGCTTTTGGCAACCAGCAAAGCACTCTGAGGGCAGGGAATGCAGCACGAGTCCCGTTTATTGACAGGGCATAATCCCAGTAAATCAAAACGCATTGGCCAGGGGATTATTCACTCGGCGGTGAAATTCGCCGTGGCTCCCAGGGCCAAAATAATACTTGCTCCATCTCCCCGGCCTCAGATTAGGGCTATGAGGACAACGGGATACAGCTGTGGGAAACAAGCACGGCACCGAGCTGCCTGGTGGGAAGAAGTGGGGAAGACAGGAGAGAGCCAATGCCTCGCTGCGCGCCCCATCCCAGATTTTACAAGCTATTTTCACACCCTGAATCCACCCACACCTTCCCAACACAGATCCCCACTCCTTAGGAGCGTTTTTAGAGCTGTAATCCAGCCTGGAATATGAGGCAAGGCTGTGACATGAAATCCGCTCGTACGGGCGTTAGCGGTGACGAGCCTCATTTATGCAGATCTGCAAGCAAAAAACCACCGAAAACAGCACCTTCCACTCTCACGAAGTGGGCGCACAACACAATTACGCAAGTGCTTTGAGCGAAGGGCAGGTTCCCTTCCCTCCAGACGCTGCCCAGCGCCGAGAGACACCGTCCAGTTATTGTTATGTAAATCCATCTGCTCCCCTGAGCTGTCAGGGCGCCGCAAACACCCCGCAGACAACATTCGGAGAGCGGATAACATTTTGGGGAGCGCCGGGATCGCGCAGCATCTTCCCTGATAAATCCCTGCAGCAAAACCCACACGCGGCTGCCGGGCAACACCTCCCTTCCCGATCCTCCGCGAGCCTCAAAGCTCGTCTTTTTACGGTTAATTTCTCCCTCTACAAGCCAAGGCTTGAGGGTTCAGAGCCGCACACGTGGTTTATCCACCCTCAGCCCCCCAAAATGGGAGTTCTGGGGGCGAGGCTGCAGCCCTGGGCCTCGGACCTGTCGCTGCCACCTCCGGGCTCCCCAAGAGCGCCGCGCTGCCAAGGGCAGCACCCCCTGTTTTCTCCTCCTGGGCACAAAAAAAAGCCATTTTAGGGTTGGTTTTTTTTTTTTAAGAGGAGGTCGGTGCCGCGGGGCCCTCGGCCGAGCCCGGCAGCCCCGGAGAGCCCGGCGTTAGGACACAAACTTTCCCCAAGTCCCGCGTTATTCCCAGCACAGGAATAAGGGAGAGAGGCGGGGAGAAGAAGATGGAAGAACCGACCCCGGGCCGCGGCCCGCCCGACGCCGCAGGGCCCCGCCGCGGGCGTCGCCCCCGCCGCAGGGCCGCG
>WBMZ01000173.1:0-85055 GCA_013400975.1 Atrichornis clamosus
GGCGCGGCCGCGGGAGGCGGGGGGGACCCCGGGGCGGGAGGGTGAGTCGGGAGTCGCGTCCTTCGGCAGGCGCGGGGCCGGAGCGGCCATCTCTCCTCAGCGGCCCAGCCGGGTCCGACCCGCCCCTTAGAGCGGCGATCCGCGGTCCCCCTGCCGCGGCCTCTGCCCCTGCCTGACCGCGGGACCCAGCAGGACCGGGTGTCCCGATCGGGGCGAGGTGGAGCAGAGACAGCGCCCGGCCCTGCGGCGGGAGGTGCTCGCCGGTGGCCCGGGGGTTAACGTGAAGTACGGCCACGGTCAGAGTTACGGGCCAGAGCGTCTCTGATTTCGGGTCTGGGGTTTTGCAGTGGCAGCTGTACAGCCGGGAAGCCCGGCTTACACAGCCTCAGCATCCCTCCCTGATGCAGCAGCACTCGGCTGCCTTATCTGAGGCTCCTCTCGCTTCTTCCACTGAAGCAACAGCGTGCCTGTAATTGCACCTTATGCCCTTCACCGATTTCGGTGGCGATTCTCCAAGCTACAGGATGGAGCTGTCAAGATAACATTGTAATTGATACTCTCTTACAAAAGCAAAAGAGAATGATACATACTGTAATTCGTTATGCCGTTTTATACAGTTTTAACTATTTAGTTTGAAGAGTGATACACTTTTCCAATATAGGACACGAACATAGCTTTAACTGTTTAAAATATTTTTATGTAGGTATATTCACAATGTCCATTCATGGCGAGATGAAGGTAGTGTTCCAAAACTAATAATATTGTATAATTATGTGATACATTTTGGGCTTCAATTTCTGTGATAAGGGTTGTTGAAGTGTTCAGTGACTGAAAGACATTTTTATTTCAATATCCTCAGGAGACACAAGAAAAATAGCACATTGCTTATCTATAGCACCTTTCATCTTGAAAAATACCGAAACAATTAACACATCATGTCTTCAGGCCTCAGTCCTTTCAGGAGCTTTTTGCAGGGCAGTTCCTTCGTGCGGATCCCATTACAGGTGTAGGTTTGGTATATGTGAGTCTTTTCACCAACCACTAAACCATGGCAGTACTAACACAAAAGTATGCTATAAAATTAGGCAGAGATATCAGATATCCATATTAAAGCAGAGTGAAAAGTGCTCCCTCCTGAATTGCCAGTGCCAATATCGGTAGAGTTAGAGTCATCTCCAGCACAAGTACTTATCCAGCCTGATGTGCTTAACTTGTATCAAACAAAAACCACTGCACTTTGTAGCTGTGGGCTATAAATAATGGCAAGATGTGGTAGTTTAATTACATATTTAAAAACCCCAAAACCAAAGAGGTGTGCTCACCATAGGATGTCAATGTTACCTTAACCTACATCTCCTTCAGATGTACAAGTTTTGGAAGACAGATATGGGAAATCTATGCTATCTAAAAGTATTGTGTCTGTAGTAAAAAATGTTTTGTCAATGAGAGTGCTACAAAGATAAGAGAAGTAAATGCCCTGTAAATTTTGAGATTTGCCGAAGTAGGAGAAAGGCCAAAAAGAGGCAGTTCAACTCCATTTCAGAGAGTGGAAATTAAAAGTCACTTAGAAACTCAAATCTAATCTATTCTTACAGGGAGATACAACATCTGAAACCCTGCAATTGATTACCCACCGAAATTAGTGGTGAAGGTGTCAGTGAAGCCTTTCAGCTCAATGTGATGCACATCAGCTCAGAGATGTGACAGAAAATAGTCTCAGCTCCAGTCTTCAGACGCTGTTATGATGCCATTATACTCTGAGGGCAAGGGTTAGAAAAGGGAAACACTTTCATAATTTAATGATTTTGAGATCTGTTACAATCTCGTTACACTAAACTGCACCACAAGGCACTAAATGAAATAGAAATTCTGTCTGGCTGTGGGAACAATGGGACAATGGATTAGGAGGATGCACTAATGAGTCTCTGGGAATTCTGCTGGTATGGTGAAAAAACAAAAACACTTTTAATTGTCCATTTTTCAGGATACTATAGCTTTCATCAGTTGTACATATCAAAGTTAGTCCTTCGGTAAGTGTAAAACCATATAGATGGGAAAGTGCCATCCTGAGCAGTACACGGGGACTGATTTATCTGGAGGGGATTTGTTGCTGTACATTTGTGCAGCAGTTTGACTGCTGGCAGAGTCAGAAACTGTACAATGTTACATTTTTGAAAGCTGTATTTTATAACTAATTATTTAAGTTTTGTTTGTTTTGAGTAGCGTAATGCAAAAGACTGTTAGCTAAGTGAGAACAGAAGAGCTTTCACCCATCCCAAGATGAATTTTCAGGAGTTAATACTCCAGTGTTAGGACTCAGAAGACTTGCTTTTCACTGTTAACAGGCTGTAGTGAAATATCACAGAATCACAGGATTTTCTGAGTTGGAAGAGGCTCACTAGGATCATCAAAGTCCAACCGTGGTAATTTTGATATTTTTTATATCCCTTTCTGAAAACAGCATCAGGCTGCTTTCACCATTTGGTGGTAGCTTGGACAGCCTGCCCTTTATACCTTCTCCATGGATCTGTGCTGAATGCCACTGCCTCCAGCGGGATCGTTCCGGAGATGAGGTGGTGACACTTGGGAAGGGAAGGACACTGGGATGTGGCTGCCAGTGGCAAAACTCCCTGTGCAGAGCTGCTAATGGCATCAGGTGTAGTGAGCCCTTCTGTGCAGAGTTTACAGGAGGTGAAGGCTCAGTTCACCACAGAGACTGGAGGGTTCTTCTCTCAGGTCAGTGCAACGCCTGTCTGCTGAACAGATCACGGAAGCATGAAAGGCTGCTGTGCCCACTGAACATACATTGTAACTAGAGAAATCTTCACCAGGCAACGCATCTAGCACCATCAGCAAATGTGCTGGTTTTGCTAAAATTTATCAGTGGATATAATTATAGCATCTATTTTACCATGACTAACTTGAAGATCCCCTCAAGCTCTTTAGCAATCATTTGATAGGTCACATTTACTGCAGTGTGATCAAAGGGAGTTGAGCTCATTTCTGTAGCTCACTGTGTTTCCATTTAACATGTACGAATCCATTTCACTATTCACAGTCTTACTTAATGCAGCAGTCAGTCTCTGCTTGAGCCTGGAAGCTTTTAAATGGTGTGTTTGTTCATGTTTTGCTTTTCCTCTGTGAGTCAGAAGTTTCATCTACTAAAAAGCTGAAGCACTGCAACACTAGGTGCCTGGGCCCAGACTACAATCCAAAACACAAGGTGCCACACATGTGCTTCTCCCTGAATCCACTCATTCAAAACAGAAGAAATGGGCACCTTTTCCAGCTATTCATCGCCAGCACTGAGAGTTATATGGTCTGGAAGCTGGCATCATAGCACAGGCACAGTGCCCTGCCTCAGTGTTGGAGGACACCGTGCTTTGACAGAAGCTGGGGGGCCAGGGCTGAGCAACACAATGCCCAGCAGCAGCAATAGCAGCAGCAGCAGCAGCAGGAGCAGGCTGCACACAGCAGGAGTCTTGGGGAAGGAAGAGCCCATGCCTGGTTTAGGCACTAGCAGGATGAGATCAGCACTTAGCAGAGAGGGGCTCTGGGGTTAAGTTTCGGATTTAGCTTCCTAAAATCTGATGAAATCCTGATTTATACTGATTTTTTGTTTGTTTGTTTGTTTCTTTGTTTGCTGTTTCCCTTCAGAAAGAAGCAGCAGGGCATGTTTGGGGTTTTTTAAGAGAATTTCACAAAGTGAATAAATTTTCTTCATTCTTCAGACATGGCTTTTCCTCACTGTTAAGACACTCTCCAGGTATTAGAGTTCTCTGTCAGGGTCCCACATAGGCTTCAATAAGGATTTCCTCTCCCAGTGTGGTGAAGGAAAGGAAGAAGTGCCTTGCCGCCCAGTCTCCTTTGTGAAAACACTTCAACCACTGGAATAATCATCATTCTAAATAGCAGGAGTCCAGTGTTTCAGCCACAGCAGGGAACTTCATGAATGTCACTACAAAGCACACTTCATGCATGTGGGAAAGATGGGGTATAAGAGGAGGATCACCATTATACCAGCACAGTCTGAGCACATTAAAATTACAATATAACAAATGTGGGATGAAACCATCAAAGGTATGCAGGTTTTAACAATCCAAATGAAAATATGTCACAATATGTCTGTATATATCATGTTGTTTAGAATTACATATATTATAATTGTGAAAGCTTCCCTATAATTAATAAAAATAGTCTTAATCATACTGTCCAGCAAAAAAAATATTGCTTTGCAGATTGATTAAGTTGTAAATACAAGGAGAAGTCTGTGAAGATGAAAAGAATAATGCTTTCCACATCTATGACTCTTCCTATTCAAAGATGGGAGGCTGCTCAGCAAACACTGATGCTTTCAGGCTTGCACCACCTTTTTAAATTAAATGTTGGCTTCATTTTGCTTATTTGGAAAATGAGAAGGAAAATATTACACAACCAAAGTCATGCTGGGAAGTCTGTGAGAGAACCAAGCCAGAATAACTACCAGATATTTCACTAACCATCAGACTACCCTGCCTGTAAACACTGAAGACATTACTTGTGTGATTTGTTATTAAATGCTTTCAAGCACAGTGCCTGCAGTAGAAATACCCTTATTTTTACAAGATTCCCTAACACGTTGGGTTCAAAGCACATCAGTGTATGTAATGGCCGTGCAGACTTGCTACATCCATAGATGTGACACTATGATTTGAAACTAATGAGAAGCAAAATGCACTACAGTTACACAAGCATGCAACTCCTTTTCCATATTACATTGCAATCTGTGCTGATGATAACAGCATTTCTGAGATATTAATACTCAGAGAGATTGATGTGAAGAGGCGCAATGATGGATGGCATCACATGAAGAAATTATTTATCCACTCTTCAAAACTACTGCTTAGAAGTTTGCAATTCTCAGTTCTGCAACCCTATTTTTGGTCGCTTCAGCCCTCAATAGAGGCTGAAAGCTTCCGCTCTCAGAGCTCTTTGAGATCTGGGTGCTCAGGGGCACAAATCCTACCTCCTGTGAGAGTGGCATCTCTGGTTTCAGGCACAATAGATTTGGCACAAGTTCACCAGTTCACCATTCAAGGCACAGGAGGATCATTTCTACAGTCTGTGTCTCTCCTCAGGGGGAATTCCCTCCCAGCAGAAGGACATTTCCTGCACCCACTGAAACCTCAGTGAGCACCAGGAATGTAGCTATTGGGGTATGCTTTCAGTAAGTATGAAAAAGTGATGCTTTTGTGTGGCTAGCACCACATCGACACCCTTCTGCACACGGCTGAGATAACTGGTTTTGTTTTAATTTCTATGCTATAATTATAAAGATATTGCTATGATAGTATATATTTCAGAGATCGATTTTATGCTTATATTTAAATAATATTTTGTTAAAATTTAATATCTGGTTTATACAAAGCCATATCTACATAAATCTATGCCTTCTGAATTATATTAGAGAAGAATAAGACTAGAGTAAGCCATAATGTAGATGTATTTCTTTTAAATGATATTTGAATAACAGCATAGCAAATTGATAATTGAAGGTGTACACAAAAGTTGCTGTTTCTAAACAAAGAGGTACTACAGTACTCATTCTGTTAACTTTTTAGAATGGGCATTTTAATTGGACTGTTACAATTCACCAGAACGTGTAAAACCCAGAAGTACAAAACAGGATATATGGGCAAAGGGTACATCAGCTACACTGTGAGAAAGAAGTCTCCCTCTTCTGCAAACAGGTGTGCACAGTGCCTATGAACAGCAGGAAGGATCTCAGCACTATATTTTACATTCCCTGCTCAGTAGGATGGTGGTTTAAACTTGTGCCTTACCAGAACAGATATAACAAATTTCCCACCTTCCCATGGCACTGTTTCACTGTTCTCGGGATCCAGCACAACGAAGGGCACCTCACAGGGAAAATTTACTGTCAGCCACTTAAATAACAAATCACACATAAAAATGTATGGATAAGACAAAGCACCACATCAGTTCAATATATTAATGTTAGAAGGGGCCAGACAATCTCATTTATGGCACATTCTACATTTGCAGTTATGTTACTGGAAATGTGCCCAGATATGGAACATGAACAATGGCAAATATCTTCTGAGAGATAGTTGGAAAAAATACTGCATTTCTTATAGAGATTTCATATATTATGCTTGCTTTTAGTGAGTGATTTATTGGAAAAGCTAATTTGTGCTATTAAACAAGTCATAGGAAGTAGTTGCAGAGAATTTACGTGTAATCTTAGCTCCAGTCATCACATCAGCCCATTTACCACCTCAACTAACCTAGGTTCAAGTTTTGCTTATCCATCCCCTGTGTCTTTCATCAAATACAATATTAATTATGCTAAAAGAAGTAGGGGAAGGATGAAGGCAGTATTTTGTTTGTATGGTGTGGGTTATTTCTGCAGGGCACAATACCAGCTCCACTGGTTCAGACTCAATGAATTTCCATGAGCTTTCCTTGAGTGGGTGGAGGAACAGGAGAGTGGATTGCAAGATGACCTACAAGGGCTAGGCAGGAAATTTAGTCCACTACACTTGCAGATTCCTTTGATGTCTTACAGAGCCCAAGACCACCTATACTGAGACCTTCATCCCTCCACTGCTTTTGCTGCCTCAGCTTATTTCTGCTTTCCCTGTTCAAGCTCCCAAGAGACAACCTGGGAATGGAAGAAAACAGTTAAATCATCAGCTAATCTAAACTTGGCTGGCTGGAGAAAGAAACAATATGCAATAATCCCTTCCTACAGTTTTCAACATTACTTTACACTAATTTCCAGTGTGGGCTGTAGCTTTTATTTTTGTAACTCTCATTTTGAATTAAATTTTTTAATTACTTTGGAATAGAATTTGCCTTGGAAGAAACTTTTTTTTTGTTCTGGTCTGAGCAACCACCCAAGGCTCACAATGTGTTCAAAGCAATTTTGTGTTACATGTGTTTTTTCAAAGTAATTTCTTTCTGCAGGTTCATAGCAAGTGCATCCAGAAATTTAGATAAATTTCACTTTTGAACTCCTTTGAACCTATAAAATGTAAGAAATAAAATGCAAGAAAGTAAGTGGTTGAACCAAGGAAGCCTTCACTGAATGGCCCAGAAACATGAATAGGCATTAGTGTTTACATGTCAGGATCAGACCTGTACAGTAATAAAATATTTGGCTTTTGGGGAAAGAATTCTGGTTGTTCTTAAAATACCTCTGCCAGCCAGTTCAAGGTGCAGGATTGCTAGTCTCCTTCAGGAGAAGCCATGTGTGGCATTCTTCTCTTTGGTGGTGGCATTCGAGAGAGTCCTAGACAGAGGAAAATGTAATAGGGGCAATAATAACAGTCTCTGAATGAAGCCCTGAGAAATAGCCAAGGCCCTGCTGCCTGGCTGCCAGCCATCCAAGCATGAAGAATAATCGTACATTTGTTTCAGATACCAAGTTACCTAATTTTAAAACCATTTCCTGATGTAGCCCTTTAATTCTTAAGTATTTCTCCACCTGATATTTCTCTCTCAAGCTTTCAAAGAAACAAGAGAAAACCAGAGCTACAGATAAGTGAAAGAAGAGAAACTAATAGGATTTTGTCATTAGCAGTCATAAATCAAGAAAAAAAAGGGCAAGAAGACAAGTCCTTTTCAAGTTTTTGATGCCAGATAAACCTTCACTGTCTCACCACTTTCTGACAGAATAAATGTGGGAATAAAGAATGGAATGAATCTAAAAAGAAAAATATGCATTTTGTGCCATAAATTATACAAGCCAATGCAGCCATGAATGAAAGAATTAAGAACATAAAACCCCTGTAGTGTGCATTGGCTGATGAAGGGCTGGGGGTTGCAAGGGACACTGTGTGACCACCATGCATTCCAAGCTAAGATCTCGCTCTAAACATCGTCCTGTAGCTCTGTTATGCAGGGGCCTGCTGGCTTTCCCTTTGCATTCTTCCTCTTAAACAGCTCTTTTGCATATCGGTATCTGTTTAATGAATGTTTTGGCCATAACCGGCTTGTGGTGTTTTTCAGAGATGTCTGAGAAATCTTGCACTAAAGAATTTTGCATCTTTTCCCCAAACTATCCCTTCAAATAAGGATTCCCATAGTAAGGTGAATGAGTTCTCCTAAATTAAGGGATAGGTAGAGTAGGCCAAGGGCCAACTCTTTATGTGTAACCTCACACAGCACCATCAGCTTCAGCTGAAGTCTTGGTTCCCTTTCTTTTCATTTATTAGACCGAGTGTTATATAGCTTTGTGCCACTACACACAGAAATAATTACAAATAACCTAGCTGCTTAATGCCCATCAGAGAATCCATTCAACTAAATAGTCTTTTGGTAAAGTCAAAACTCTGGATCCAGATTTGTCACGTGTAAACATCCATAATATCTCCTTATTCCTTCATGTCATCTTTTATTTCAAGACATCAGAAGATGTTTTCTTACTTATCAGTCATTTCAGCAGGGGAAAAAATGATTTGCAATTTTGATGCAATTTAGTGTTGTATGACCAATGAAGAAAATAAAGACATTTCAAAGAAGTTGACGATATTAATTTCAGATAAGTAAGATGTTTTAAAGAAAATCTGCATAAAAATGTGGTAAAGAACATTTTTCCAACTTCACAAATGACATTAATTGTCATTTGATGACCATCCAAGAGTAACGAGTAAATAATACTTTAGGCTTGAAAAGAATACATGTGACTCATGATTTTCAGCTGCTATAGATGTGACCTTGTGGAAAATGATGCAATTAGAGGCCAGAAGCAGAGGAAAATATCTGTTTACATTCAGCTAGGCTGAGCAGATCAGAACTGCTGAAGGGCTGGAGAAAAAAAAATCATTTTCTCTTTTGTTCATGTCCTCCATGAGCTATGTCCTTCTTGGAATACCTCATATTCAAGGACTACAATTACGGGAAAGTCATGATATGATTTAGCATCTTGTACTTTTTCCATTTGCCTGATGAAGAGTGTTTGCTCTGTCATTCATTCAACATTTCCTTCCACATGAAATTAGGAAATATGGCATATGAAGACTGAAACCCAGGGATTTTCCATCTCTGCATGTTTTCCCTTGGAACTCAGAAACCCAAGTTATGCCAGTGCAGAGGAAGGAGAGGAAATGTAGTAATAAAGTTCCTGGCTTCATCACAAGCCTCTTTCTGACCGGACCAGAGGAAAGTATGTGGAAAGGGATTGATCTGTTCCGGGTAAGTACAGATGAATGACAAAAGTATGTTCATGTAAAACCAGAAATAAAAACCTACAAAATAAGATACAAGCAGGGACAGTGAGGTTACAAGATGTCATGCTACAAAAGCATAGGAAAAAAGCCAGGAGAGTGTTGGTCTGCTACTCAGGGGTGCAAGGCAACAATTGACAGATGACATGAGAAACGGACAAGTGGCTGATGGCTTTTTTGTATCTGTCTTCATTAAGGCGGTATTTCAACAAATGTGTTAAGACAATGCTGTTGCTGAAAAATGTAGTTAAAACCTCCTTGCTTCACTCCACTCCCACCTCCTCAATGCCTTCCTTCATCCTATTTCCACAATGATTTGTAAGGGCGTGCAAATATCTGGATGGCAAACTGCTCCAGGTGAAAATTAATTTAGCAAATAGGTGATAGTTACTAAGATCAATAATTTCTACAGTTTTATTCATCTCATAGCTGTACTGCAATCAGATAATTTTTTCAAATTAACGAGGTGTATTAACTTCATCCTATGGTGCTTAAAGGGCAGACTGATTCAGAAGAGTGTCTGAGTGACTTGGTCAGAGGATCAGCAGTAGGAAAACCTGGAGCCTGTCTATATTGTGCTGTGGGCGGGGGAAAGGGAATTTATGTCACGTAACTCAACTTCCTAAGGCTTTCTGCAAAGGACATTCTTAGAAGCAAATGAGTAAATGCAGTCTTGCTGACCCTGCTACACCTGTTCTAGCAGGTGTGAGATTGTTGAAGTAATCATACCTGAACAGTAACACAAAATGGAGGGAGGTATGAAATACGAGTCTGCACAACTTTCTCCTTAGTCCCATTATACTCCACATTTTCATTAGTGACTAAAAAAGTGACTGACATACTCAGTAAATGTGCTGGTCACAGCTTGGGAGCCCTGCAAGTAGGGTAGTCAATAGGCAGATTAAATTTTTTGAAAGGTCTTGGCAGCTTGAAGGAATTATTTGTAAAAGCAAGAAATAATGTACTAAGGACCAGTACAAGGGACTACATCATTAGCAGGGAATCATCTGCTGGAAGGTGGGTAATAACTGATTAGGAAATAGCTTGACTGAAGGCAGACCACAAACCAAACATGGAGTTTTGTTACGCAGAGTGGAAAAGGCAAGTAATATAACACAATGGATAAATAATCCCGAAAATGTATAAAGAAATCCTCCCACCCTATTCAGCATAAAATAATCCCAATTTACTTAAAAAAATTTCTCTCAGTTGCTATGAAGCTGGAATCATATAAATTATGAAATTGCTTCATTAATTTTTTTGTATTCTGAGGAGATAAATTTTTCCCCATTGAAGTCACTGGTAACACAGTTCTTACCACCTCCAAGAACAGGTGATGAAGAAAACCATTTAGTTAACATCAGAACCAGAAAATAAAGTTGATATACCAAAAATACAAGCCACTTTTCTGAACACTTGTGCTACTGTTCTAGGGGCTAGTGATGGAGAATCAGCCTTTCTTCTCATAGTCACTGGTGTGTGTCAGGTCAGGTCAACATGAACCAATCACAGCCTACTAGTCCTTATAATAAAATGAGCTAATGCCCCTTTTGCTCTTATGTGGGTACAAAGCAGAGTCAAAACTTGGCAAAAATCACTATCGCAGTTGCAATAGTGAAATGCCAAAAGCCTGAACAGGCATTAGGACTGAGGTGTCCTCACAGTCTGCTTCCCAAACAGTACATAGGATGTTGGAGATTTCATATTTCTACTCTGTTTCTGTTTTTGGATCCACTCCTATAATGTTCGTATGGACAAGCTGATGAAGTAGAAAGGTAATTCACACTGACTGAAGTATTTGCTTTCTGTTAAAAGTAATTATTTGCTGTTTAGCAGGCAAACGTACACCTATGGGAAGGAGAGCTGCTGTGGTGTTTGATGCTCCCGAGCATCTGTAATCAGCACATCTGATAATATTTTAAAGTGAGTTCAGCCTATATTTGTCTGCATATCACAAAGTACTGTTAGGGACGGAATTGAATGTTGGATGTGTTTATATTATTCCCTTGTATGAGATGAAAGGTGTTTATGCCTCTCTTTTGTCTGCATTCACAGACACATATACATAAAGGCATTCTGTCCTCCCTTTTCCTTATAAAGAGTGATGATCTAACATAATTTATTTCTTAGTGGCACAATCTCCTAAATGGCATTGAAAATGATCATTAACCTTGAAATCTAGACTATCTAATTTTTGTACTTGCCCTTCACTGTGCTAACAAAAATAGTTTCTGCAAGAGAAATTTTTCTTCTACATTATCTAAGATACACATATTAAATAATATAATACATTAATCTTTTTTATATTTCTGAACCTAGACCACAAAGTTTAAAATGATATCTTAGCACTTACAAAACTCAAGTTTGCCATTCTGCTTATGTATAATAGTGTGACATTTGAGAAAGCTGTGACATTTGGATCTGTGTCCAACAGAGGGAGGTATTCAGAAACACGGATTTGGTCCAAACTCTTTCTAAGATTAAGGAATTCAACAGAAGGGGAGAGGAGGACACACACAAATGCAAGTGAGCAACACATGCTTTACTATAGCAATTCAATTCGTTTAGCTACTCTGAGAGAATTCTGGTGTGAAGCCACTGTTACTTACAGACTCAGACCAGCTCAGAAGATTTAAGATCAGAGGATTTTTAGATCAGACAGGTGACAATATAACCTCTGTGTTGAAAGGGAACTATGAATCTCTTAAAAAGAAAAAACACTATTTATTTCAGTTCACCTTGATTTAAGACAAACTCAAGCAGAGGTTCAGTCTGGCAGGCAATTTGGGTTTGTTAACAACCTGAAGTTACTCTGCTGTGCTTTCCTCACAGGCTGTCTCTATGGCAATGGGAAAATATTGTGAGGTGTAGGAATGATGGGACTATGACTCAGAGAGTACAGAAAAAGGAACATTCAGAAACATAATTCCCAGTAGGCACAGAGTACAGTTCTCAAAAATACACACAAATCAAAGAGAATCTTGTACTGCTTTGCATCGGTGTTTTTATTGGGGAACGAAATTAATGAAGAAGGAGCCATAGTGCTGCATATTTTCAGCCCCTCTATTATCAGGGGGAACCAGAAACTGGTGATGAAGGAAACAGCAGCACTCTGCTTTGCTCCTTCCAGTCCTGCACCATTCCCCAGAGGGCTGCCATGCGGCTGGAATTGCATTTATCAGTAATGTACATGTCACTCAGTCAAGTCAGTGTGCTACTTCCATGGTCTTTCCAAGTAGGAAGGCTTCTCCTTTCACTCGTGAAACCACAGAGGCCACAGGGTTTCCTGTGTGAAGTCTTCTGTCTCGCTGACCCTGCTACTACCAAATTGGAATGTGGCCCAAATAAAAAGGCAGCAGCCCAAGGCAAGAACCATCCTGCAGGGAGACACCCCAACAGAGCATTGCATGAACAAGAATTGCCAGGCTAACCCAGACCTGTGCTCTGACTGGCCCAGTACCAGATGGGCTTCATTGTGCCACAAAACAGGCACTTATAAAATAGCTTGTCCTCAGGAGAATTTCCTCCCCAGGTTTCCTTTAGTTATTTAGTCCCAGGAAGCATATATATATATATCTCTATATCTATATATGCACACATATATAAACACACACACACACACACACACACACTCATATATATATGAGACAAACTCAAGCAGACATAAGTACACGCATAATTTTTTTCCTTGTTTAAAAAAACCTTTTACCTCATGCAGTTAATGATGATTTCACGGCCTGTATTAGCACTACCCATTCTCCAAATCCTTTATGCTTTTGGCCTCAGTAGCACTCTGACATAATTAGTCCCACAGGTCAGTTATGCATTGCGCAAAAACCTTTCTTTTAATCAAATTTATGTTCTGCCTTTTATTTCGTTTAATGACTCTTTATCCTTGAACTCCAAGAAGCACCAGATTAACTACTTTCTCTGTAGCATTCAATTTTTTCCTGCATCCCTCTTAAACTTCACTTTCAATTTAACTCAACTCCTTCAATCATGTCTGCCCTGAAGGAGGTGAGAGCTTCCTTTTTCGTGAATTTTGGGGACCAGTGGAAATTGGGGACTAACCCCAAGATTCCCCTCCTGACCTGCAAGCTACTGCTTCTTCATGAGAAATGCAGTGAGTTGATGCAGTCGTGGGCAGCCTTTGATCCTGCTCCCCTGAGTTTTACTGTGGGAGTTACAGTGAAGTCCTGAGGCATCAACATGATTATACTGTATTCCTTTACTTTAAAAATGCTGGCCACCGCTATTGTTGCTCAGCAACATGAAACTGTGTATCACTGCTGGCTTCATTAAACTTTAAAAATATTTTTCCTTGCCAACTCAAATAAATAATTGACGATGATTTCAGTGTATATTTAGCATGTCCATTCAAATTCCAGTAAGTAGGTAAAACAGTTTCATATATCTAGAATTAAGAACTGACTAATGCTGGCTGTAAAATAAAACACATAGCTGAAAAGTACTTGCACTTACACAGCAATTTGTATATTGATCAAACGTGCTGTATCAAATAAATGTCAAAACCCCATACTTATTTACTGAACATGCTACACCTTCTTTTTTTGCAAAGATCTTTTGCATCTTATTCTACACTTTCTCTCTAGAAAAGACTACAACAACTGAGTTTTTTACATTATTATTCTATTTATATGCTATAATATGCTTATATTTGTTAATATAGGCATTTGAACATATTAAATATGCATAAATAGAGAAGAACAGATTTCAACACCGATATTTTCTGGTTGAGTAATAGTGCCTGGGGTTATTCAAAGGGAATGGGTTGTAAAACTCAAGTGTACTTTCTGTCATCTGACTGATGGATTGCTTGTTACTCACCTCTAGCATGGGTCTCAGTTAAAATAAATTGCTGCAATCCCTATCAGTACTTTCTTTTCTATTATCTGTGAGAAGTGCCAATTTCATCTAATTGGTGGCATTACCAGAACATTTTTCTGCAAATATAGAAGCCTCCTGATAAATGCAATTGCTTCTTTAACCCATGAGAGATGCAGTTAGATGCATATCTGTGAGCAGTATGGAGAGAACCTAAGCTAGAGAGCTTTGGAGGTCTCCAAGCTAAATGACTGCCAAGATAAACATGACTGGAGATAGAGGGATTAATCCTGTAATCCTTACTTAAGCAAAATTCCTGCTATCTTCAATGAGATTCTCACTGAGGAACAGCTGTAGAAATTGGCCTAAATGAAGCAGGAACGAGAAAGGCCAATTTCTGCCTCTGGGGGTGTCTGTGTGACTTCTGTAAAACCTGAAGTATGACACCCTGGGTCTGGGATAATCAGCACATTAATTCTCACCAACCTCTATAGTACCAAGAGTTTACTTGGTATAAATGAGGCACATCTATAACCCCACAGGGAAACATTTCTGTCCAAGCTTCACTAAGAAGTGAGAATACAAGCACAAACTGAAAATAACATTCAATAAAATGTGCACTTTATTAAAAACTATCTTCCATTTTAACCAATCCCAGGAGTGTTTGGAGCATTTCTCTTCACTGAACTCAGAGTTATTGCCCCCTTTGTCCATCTGGGATGGAAAACCAACACGCAAAGATAAGTGATTTTCCACAGACCACACAGCAAGTGATTAGTATCATGGGGATGAATTAATCTTGGGTGTAAATCCATAAAGATTAATGGGGCTCTAACAGGGATTAATTTGGCCCATCATCTCTAAGGATAGCAAAACCAATTAGGTGATGTCATTAATCTTCTGGTTTGTAAAGGACTGTTTCTTAAGCAATACTGAAAGAAAGGCAATAAAACAGGAATGATCGAAGGATTCACTTTAACAATGAATTGGTCATTCCTTGGCAGAGGATTCGCAGCAGGAGCCTTAAATAGTGACAGTAGCCTCGATGTGGCCTCAGGCTCCCATCCCAGCTGAGATGCTCCCTGGCAATCATTTATTTGAGGATTGGAGAATCAGCCCAGACCAGTCACTGATTCAGTTCATTTCTTTTCTTAGGGCAAGACTTCCATGAAACTGATTTGGAGTCCAATATATTTATTATGGCCCTGAGAGCTTCAAATCTTTGGAAAATACTGAGTGTTTAATGCCCTATGGAAAGTAGCACTTGAAAGATCCATAAATTTTAAAGCTTCCACTTTTGAGCTGACAAAATGTGAACTATCCCATTAGAAAGAAGTCTATAAGAAGAAAGCAGTGCAAAATCTGCATAACTGACATGTTCTGACATGTGGGGGAAAAAAATCTCCTCATTCTCTGCTTGCTACAATGCACAGTTTACCATCTTAAATTCTAAAGATGTTTCTGATGCTTATAAAAGGATTGACACTGGCCCACAGCATAGAAGGATATTTCTTACATTTGCCTCAGAAATTTTACTTTAAAAAGAAGAGAAACAGAAATGTTTTTGTTAATGGGTAATGACCAGTTCTAACAAATGCACACAAAGCAGAGATGAACAGAACAGCAACTGTGGCTTCCAGACCATGGTTGATGGAATTTATGGAAAAAGAACATCTGTGACATTGGCAAGGTCTAGTATGAGGACATTGAATAGGAGATATTGAATTTGTGCCTGAAAGTTGTGTGCATTACCTAATAGGCCTGGTAAAAATGTTCCACTGGGATATTGAAAGCAAAACTTGGCAACAGTGAGATTATTAAAGCACTACTGCATAGAAGCCTTCATTCAAAATGTAATAATATGTATCAAGTTTTTCATAGTGTTAGGAGAAAAAATATTCTAGCTGTAATAGGAATCTTCCCATCAATAGCTCTGCCTGAGTAAGTGTTTAATAATCACTGAAATGACTTAAAACTCCTTTCATGGGGATGCTCTTGGATAAAATAAAACCTCTTTCCTCATTGGATATGCTGTAGGAGTTCAAACGAGGTGATGTGCTCAGGCTGGTAGTAGAGCTCCATTGCAGAGGGACGATGTTGTGACGCTCCCTTGCACCGTGGCCGAGAAGCAGGGCTTTGTGGGGCAGGGCTTTCCAGCTTCCTTCCCACCCCACTTGGCTGAGCACTTTTCAGGAATGTAATGACACACTGCTGCATCCATCTGTGATCAAAGAATGCTGAAAAGAGACACAGGTCTGAAAAGGTACAAGCACCTAATGAGAATATGAAAGAAACTTGGGTTTTGGCAGGGAGACTTGACGTGGAAGATGGAGGGGGATGTTAGTGTTCCTGAGTCAGTGCCGAGAGCGTGACAGTGCAACTGCACTTAGGAGCTGGTACTGCTAAATACCACTGCACATCAGCCTAGAAAGTGTGATGTGGAGAATTTAATCAGCAAAAAAAAGTAGACCAATGTACCAAGGAATGTTTCTACATGGTATCATCTATGTTGCAGGAGGGCAATGAGAACAACAGGAAATGTGCTTCAGAAAAAGCTGTCAACTTAGGACCATAATATATAAATAGATAAAGAACACCCGTTTTAATATCTTCCTTTGACAGATGGATCTAAGGAAATATTCTGAGAAATGTTTCCACACAAGCCTGTATTTCTGGAAGACTTTTCAGGCTATAAAATTAAAATATTTCTGTCTCATTTTTTGTTTCTGACAATTGTATTCTGTGATTATTAGAGGAAGAAATGATAATTTTCTTTTATAAGTAGCCATTATATTGAACATTATAATTTTTAGGCAAAGAGAAAATTCTGTGTGTAGACAATTGCATTTCTGTAGACTAGCTAGCTTGATGCTAGTTTTCCTTTTATTTTAGGCCAACTTTATCGGTAATGATTAGGGCAAATGGGTAATGATCACATCACCATTTATCCAATCTTTCTAAAATGCAAATATATCTACTGCTCAAATATAACTGCAGCACAGTGCTACAAGCACAAGGCAATGTAAAGCCAGACAGTAAATGTAAAACCGTGTGAAAGCAGTGCAAAAGAAATGCAGTAAATGCAAACCTGGTCATGCTTTCAGCTCTGGTATGGCCAGAGGTAGGAGCTGGGTACAGGTACCTGACTTTCTGCAGCTAATGTTTCTTGTAGGCACAATATAGCAGCAAACACAGCACCACAGGCATTAACTCTATGCAAATAAACATATTAAAAACAGTATTTATTGTTCAGGGGAAAAAAATTAATGCTTTAATGCTATAATGAACCCCACAGTAAAAATATCAGTGATTCAAACCCACAGGTTTGAAGTTACTTCATAAAAAATAACTGCACATAATTACAGCCCATCTAGTTCATATATCTTTGTTGCCCTACTTAAAACATGTGTTCCAGAAATAATTTATGAGGGAAGATATATGCATATTCATAGTAACTACTGCTTCACAAGTTCAGTTGTTGTAAATCTGGAAGATCTTGGAGAATAGCAGAAAAGAAAGTAGTGATGGCAACTGCTTCTAAGCACTGTAGAGATGAGCAGAGCTCCAACTTTGTCCTGCAAACACTGTGTTGTTAGCTCTTTGCTGATTATTTGATTGGCATGGCCACAGCTGATTTCATTGGCAAATTAGCTGTAGGTCTGTTTTAAGAACAGAGCAATAGGCATCATGAATTACATGTATTTATGGAAAAGTCTTTTATGTTCTAGTTTGGCTATATTTGATGCTATTCAAAGGTTTACTGGGTTATTTTTTTTCCGATTGCAAGCATAACAATAGAAACGTTTATTCTTTGGCTTGCATATACATTTAGTGCTATCTGTATGGATTGCGGGCACAAATGAAAAATTTGGTGTGCATCACCAGAGCTATACCGTCTCAAAATCAGAGTAAGAGAACAGACCCCATGTAAGTATGGAAAATCCTCATGGTCATTTTCATGCACCCATTTTACTTCCTATTTACAGCAAATTAACACCAAATTAGCTCCTTACTGTGTCCTTGAAAAAAGGCTAGAGCTTCAGCTGTCATGGCAGCTTGTCCCCTTCAGAGCCTCCATCTCAATAACTTGCTACCACCATCCCTCAGTGCTCAATGTCACCCTGAGGGATGTAAAAATGTCATCCCTTAAAATGTGTTGGAAGACGATACCAGTCTGAAGCAGATAGTACAGGTCTGCCCCTGCCACGTCCCTAGGGAAGGTACCACCTTGAACCCCATTTTGGAGGGAACACAGTGCTCAGAAAATGGCATTTTGGTGCCTCAGCAAGTCAGGACAGATACAATCCCCTTGCTTCAGGCACACAGCTGTCAGGGGAGTAAATAGGAAGATAAGACAGACCATGGTCTGAAGCACATCCCACAGAGTTAGTGTCCTTAGAGCATGAGCAGCTGGTTAATCTGATTAAAGGAGATGGAAAAACATCTTGAGGATGACATGGCCAGGAGGTGAACATCAGTATGCCACAAAAGCCAGATAAGTGCCTGGGTGCACACGGGGCTCAGTGACAACACCAGAAGGTGTGCAGGAGGCAACCCACCATGACCATTCGCTGCACAGCTTTGTGGCACCTGCCAGGAGCCAGCGACCCCACCTCCCCTGGGTGCCCTGCATGCTGGGGACTCCCATCCCACACATGCTGGGCAATATGCACTCCAGCAGTATGAAAGAAGTTGCATCATGTATCCACATCTAGTTATCTTATCTCTTTATTTTGAGCAAAGAACCCTGAGGATGGATTCATCACACAGTCCATTATAAACTACTGTCAATATGTGACTCAGGAGCTTCTCAAAGATTTTTGTTAAAAATATCTGCTCTTCCGCAATTGCTGGCACTCAACCTCCCAACTGGATAGTTTCAGATAGCTTTAGAGATCTCACTGTCCTCCTGTCTTTCAATAGCTCCTGGATGTCTGACACAGCACTGCTCTTGGCTTGTGCCAGGATAAAATGTCTTGGCTCTCTAATGGATTTCCTACATCCTCAGTGTGCCTATTCCACAGGATCAAGTATAACATTTTTGTGAAGCTCTCTCTGAGCAAAGCAGCCAGCTCCAAAAGCATCTTTCTACCTGTGCTGTCTCGGCTGCTCGCAGTTAATGAGTGACATGCTATAAAATGCAGCAGTGGGGCTGTCAGAAGGACAGGTCTGATACAGAACACAGATGACACCACTTCCTGCTGTGATGCCCATTGCCAGACTCGGGCAGCTTGGTGGGGTCAGGCGCTGTGAAGGGAAGGGCTGCCGAGGGCACTGTCAGTGCACAGCAGTCGCTGACAGCACCTCCCAGGATTACACTTGCAGACCACGAAGACACTGTCACTTGCTAACAGGCCCCTGTACCCTGGTATGGGAGAGCTGGTGCTTCTGGGGTGGAGTACAAATGCAACACATTCTTCTGATTTAAATCTGGTTGGGGTGTATGCTGCCACATATAATCTACATAGATTAGTCTCTGCATGAACTCCTGTCTTGGATTTTCTTGGCTAGATCTCAGGATGTGGATTACTTTTCTTAGCTAGTGGGTAACATAAAAAGGTCTACAAGTCTGCTACTTAGGAAAATGAAATATATTTAAAATTAGTTATACTGATACCTTAGCTTGGGATTTTTTTTCCTCACTGTCTGAAAGTAGTTATATATAATATCAAGCTAGTAAGCAACAAATCCTTTCTTATTAAAGTAACTTAAACCATTAATGGTATTATCTCTTGCTTTAGATTTGTAGTCCTTTTTTTTACTGCCACCTGTCTACTTTCCAGTCTGTACTGGAGGAGAAAGAAAGCTATTTTCTGTTCTAAACTCACACTAAACTACTCAACATGAATAGGTAATATGTAAAAAGAAAATATGATCAGAACATTTCTTCTTGCGGTAGTATGGTATTTAAAATCAGACTATACAGAAAAAGACGCTACCTTAGAGTAGCATACCCAGACCACAGAAAACCTCATTGTACGGTCCTTGCTTACTTGCTACTTAACACCAAGCCCCCGTCACAATTAAGGAAAATTAATTACTTTGTAAATTAAGTTAAAATCCCAGCTGTTATAAAATATAAGGTAATCATCATTTCAACAGCAATGTGGAATTAAGTAATGGAAGAAACAAATGACCTGCACAGAACTCTGGTGCTCCACTGTGGTCTGCCTGGGCTGGTTCCTCGGGGATGGACTTCATGTTCCTCAGCGAAGGCCCCGGAGCAACTGGTGGGTTATGTCCGGGGTTCAAAGGGCTCTGCATGGGAGGCAGCTGAGTGCCTTCTCTCCTTTTTATTTATGTGGATGTTACAATGGCAGCAGACAGCAATGCATAGGCACTAAATTAATTAAGCTGTTTTAAAGCCACAGCATTAAGGTGATGTCATAAGAACATGCTTAGGATGGCAAGGTCACTGGAAAGGGAGAGTACATGTCCTGCAATAAAAGTCTGTAGTTGGAGGGCTTGTGTTGGATGTCTACGTGAATTTTTCAACCCCCTTTTTTTCAAACCTGACACCACCTGGAGAAGTACTTTATCTATCCACTGAAATATGCAACAACATCTCTCATTTAAATAGGAGATGAGTTGTTACACCTGCTTCAACTCTTAGCAATGCACACTATACACTCAGAAATGCATAAATTAGATATATTTGGAAACATATGGAACTGGGAAAATATTTTGATGCAAGACAGCGTAGTTCATGTAATTTATGCCAGACCCAGTTTGTGTTTTCATACAAGCATGCTCAGAGCGGTGCATGTTAGGCAACCAGAAATCTGCTCAGCTTACTACTTCCATTGACATGGCATTGCATTGTCATTTTACATTGATCGTTTGATTATACTGTGCAGCTGACCCTGAGATTTTTTTCCTCAATTTCCTAAGTAACTAGCTTTGTAAAACTCAAGAACAGCAAGAATTACTTTTTATCTTCTTCATAGCCTACAAAATCCAAAAAACTTTAGGAAGACTCTAACTGAGGAAATAAAGCAGGCGCTAATGCATTGCAAACTCTTAATGATGCTATTGCTCCATTGTGAAATATTTTAACTAGGAAATGTTGAGCATCTGAGCAGTAGCCATAATCCTCTCATACAGAAGCCTTTTCTACGGCTTGTACAGAGTAAGTGCAAGCCTGTGTCTTCAGCGTTAATGGGATCAGCTGAAATGAGTAACGCTTTGTGTATGCTAAGGCTGTGATCCTGTACACGTGGTAAAAAGATGGCAGTGTTGGTTTTTCTAAGCAGCCAGTCCCACACGAGGTGAAGTGAGTCAGAGCATTCGAGATGGATGAGCAGTTTGCAGAAAGGAGCTTTTGTTCCTCCTCTCCAGTCTCTAACAGTCACAGTGGAATTGTCTCTACCATCTACCTTTTAGCATCAACATCACTGGGGCTGTTTGCATGAGAAACACCTGTGCTTATAAGCGCAGGTCACACAAGGAGACTCCTAAATCAGGTCTTTTTTTTGTACCCAGCTTAAAATGACCACACTGGTGACCCACCACTGCCTCCCATAAGGAAAAGCTGGAAGCAGCTAGAGGCATAAATGGGGATCAATTTTTCACTGAGAGCTATATAGTAGCAACTATTTATCCTCGTCTGCAGTATTCATACAAGCAACTGAAGAGAAACATTTCTATTCACTACGTGACAGTATCCTACCCTTTCTTTAGCTGTTACTTGTAATTGCAGCAAGAATAATATCCTGAGGGCTTTACGCTGATCTGCTGGATTTGAACATCAGCCTCTCAACTTACAGCCTCTATATCCCTCACCGCCAGACAAGTACACACTGTTTCTGCCATCCAATAAAAGCTTGGGAAACAAGCTTAGACCTGCATAGATTTTACCACCAATTGCATGCCAGGAATTGAGTGCAAAATCGACTTGATAATCATGCGAACGCGGGAGGCAGATGAAATAGCTCCGTTCCCCTCTGGAAGCCCCAGGGCACGTTCCGTCCGGGTGTGCGGGTGACACAGCGGTGCTGCAGGCAGGGAGCTGTGCGGGGCCTGACGCCGGGGGGTGCGTGCCAAAGACAGGATGAGCTCTCCTAAGTGTTACTTCTTGTAGCGTCTCAGCACTTCTGAGTGCTCCAAGGTTATGTACTAACTATGCTTCAGTGGTGCGGAAAACCACTTTCCATTCAAAGTGAAGAGTCATCAAAGCAATAGAGAAAATTGTTAAGTGCTGTCAATGGAGACATCCTTGCTTTTCTTTATAGATGTGTCAATGGAATGCTCTGCCACAAATCATAAGGGCTTTGCAGCCTGTTACTTCCAAATGGTGAATGTAATGACAAAACCAAATATTGTGTTACCAGCTGGTTTCCATTATTGGGCTAAATTATTGGATTAAATCATGATCCTTAGAGCTGAAGGATTTTGCCCAGAGCAATGATTAGGATATCAGAAGATGCAATCTCCCTGATCTCTGCAGAAGGACTGAGAGGAAGCACGGGAGTGGAGGCTGCCAGCACAAAGGGTGCCTGAGGACTCCTGCATGGAGAATTCCCCCCTCTTGCATATATATATATATGTATATATATCGCTCTGGTATCTGTCTATAGGGTCTACTGCA
Source organism: Atrichornis clamosus (assembly GCA_013400975.1). Lineage (NCBI taxonomy): Eukaryota > Metazoa > Chordata > Aves > Passeriformes > Menuridae > Atrichornis > Atrichornis clamosus. Next base: position 22,663 of record WBMZ01000173.1, read on the forward strand.
CAGCCAAGCCAAAGGCACTCTGAGTCCTGCCGTCCCCATTCATACAAGGAAGCCCAGCATTGCTTTCTATGGATTCTTAGTAGCTCCTCTCTAATGCTTCACAGTTTTCTCAATGTAAAAGGCAAAAGTAACACAGACACCGCTGCTAAAAATAGCCAGTTATGCCCTTGACGATTTGCTTGTTGGTCGGGAGTACCCATAAGTGACTCCATCTAAACATTCTGTTCTCTGTCTCAGTATCTTCCATGCCAGCTTGTATATGTCTCTCCAGGCTTGCTCAGTCTGTTTTCCTTATATATATATTCTTTAGCTAAATATATTAGTTTATTTATCTCACTCCATGGCAGCAAGACCCAAGCACGACTTCCTCCTGCTGTAAGAATTTAATAAATAAATCACTGTCTGCTATTTCCTTGGGAGTATATAGCATTGTCAAAACCAAACAAACAAGCAAACAAAAACCAAACAACAACAACAAAAAACCCACAAAAAGCCCCCAACAAAAAAGCCCCAACTAAAAACCCCAAGGAATTGCCCCTTTCTTAGGTTAGATATGTTGGAACAATAACAGAAACAGGAATATACTGTTAAATTTCAGTGGCAGACCTCTTTTCATTGCTCTGATTTATTCAAGTAAAAAATAATTGCACTGAATGACTTCTAGAAGTACAGCTAAGGAAGATTTCATGTGAGAAGGAAAGTTTCACGTGATTTAACTACCCAGCCCCCAAACATACACACTTAGGGTGATGACCAGGTTTTAATCACAGTCCTGTCAATTGTCATGGATTAGGAGGAAATTAAATTGGCCTCTTTGGTAACATCCTTGTAGTTCAAGTGACGATTTATGAATGTGTAACTGAGCTTATTGATAGGCATTTTGTACCTGAAATGGGGCCTGTTTGGGGCTGTTGGATTTTTTATTACCTCTTACAATATCACCATATTCCTGTGAATATATACTTATATTCCAGTGAGTATATACCTGAACTATATACCCTTTATTTTCTGCATGCAAACCCTACCTATCACTAACAACCCTAGGAAAAATGAGGGAACAAGAGGTTTCTTTAGTTGTCCAGTGGGCTTCTTTATGTCTGCTCCAGTGTGAAGGGCAGGTAAATCAGAGGGGTTTAGCTGAGAGGGCAGGGCAATGAGTGCATGTTGATGTTAATTATATGAGCCTGAAACACAGAGGAGTCAAAACTTTCTCCAGAGCATCCCTGAAGCTGCAGGTGGCTGAGCCAGGTCTTTCCTGGGTCTGAAACCACGGCTCACTACTTGGTGTGCCCATGAGCACCATCTTCAGATGGAATCAATATAGGATGCTGGGATTAATGGTCCTTTCCATCTTTTTTCTTTCTTTCCCTCTCTTTTTTTGTTCTAAGCTGGCATTGCACGTCTTTTAATGTGCAGACTCGTTGGTAACTAATAAAATGTATCTGGATGTAATTTTTGCTGCTAAGGACCATTTTGTGAGGTATTCAAGGTGCAGTAGGATAAGTGGAAAATAATAAATGAATCCTTTGGGCAGTGATACTTAGCTCATAGAACCATAGAATTATTTGGGTTGGAATCTTATTTACCAGCTATTTAGTCTTCAGTTTAGACATGCCATGTAAACAGATTTTTAGGTCTTTTTTTTTTTTTTTTTTTTTTGGTAACTAAATGGCATTTTCTTGATACAGTCACTGATACTGTTTGGCAGTCACCTCTTTTATTTTTCCCTGTGGGCACAATCTGTCTGTGTTAGGAAACACTGTTACCACTGACGAAAGCAGCGATGCCTTTAGGGAGTCTGCACACAATACTGCATGTCCTCGCTGCAGCACAACGAGAGATACCAGCATATTTGTCTTCCCGTTTGTAAAAGTTTCCCCAAACACTTTTCCTTCCAACATCATGCTTATGATTGCACTTGCTTAGACTATACATATTATTTTAACAAGGTAACATTGGCAAACTTGTGATTTGTCCCTGTTTTCCCTCAAAGGCCAGGCATGCACAGTTCCACACCCAAAGAGGAAAACTGCTGGCTCCCAGCAGGCAAAAAAGCAAAGCAAGACTCAAGTGCCATATTGCCCTCTTAACGAGTAAGCAGCTGAAAATAATACCCCTTACATTTTCTTTGGCAACAGGACTTATAGACAATATTTATCCTTCTTTTCAAATTTTCTCTAAACCCACTAGAGCAAGATCAGAATAAACAACTGGAAGATTGGTAGTTTGTAGTGCCCCAACAGAGAAGCTTTGAAATGGTGATAAAGTAATCCATGAGATATTCTGCTCTCTTCTGCACAGTAGTGGATTTTGCAGCTAGTGTTTCTCCTTTTATGTAATCTGATCCTATCTTGGTCCCACTCTTAATGTTCCTCATTATCAGCCAAGGCATTAAATCTTGAAACTGTGTCCTAAATAATTCCTGGAAAGATGATGGAAGCAAGTATCAGTGATATTTTTCAGTTCAACCACTACATGCCACAAAGATTACATTTGTACAAGGCACAACAGAACAAAGATACACTCGTTGGTTGATGCATTTTTGGATACAAAAAATTAATGAAAAATAATAGATGAGATCTTGAGATTTTAGGAATATAAGTTCAGTCCTAACACTAGGTCCAAGCTGAGCTCCCTGAAATCAATGAAAATATGAGAAATGAGAGACAGCATGAATATTTCCAGGCAGGAATGCAAACTACCTCCATACATCTTGTAACTGATACTTTCTACTGTAGCAATGACACATAACACTGTTCAATGGTCTTTGGGGGTCATGCTTACTCAGTGATGAGCACTTGGAGTACACCTCCTGCAAGGGACACTCTGGGATTGATTTCCAAGAGGTGAAGTAGCAGGCTGTCCCACTGGAGGGCATTAGAAGGAAAGGGCAGCAGCTGGGAAAAGAAGTAGTAACGCAAGCAACTCCAATAGAAAAGAACAGAACTAGAAATTATCTGTGAATTGGGTCCTTAAACCTGGATTATTAATTGCTGAAGAATGAGTATCCTTTAAACAAGGACATTCATTGCCCAAACCCACAAAACAACTCTCTAAACTTATCTCTGAACCTTGTGTGAGAGTTTTGATATTTACAGTAAATGAAAAATGGTTTTTCTGATTACTGGTCCACATATCTGACACCTTTGCAGTAAGTACTTTTCAAATAAAGAAGATAAGGATTGGATGCCTTTTAATCTAATTTAAGTGAATAAGTGAGCTTCATGGACACCTTTATTTTCTCCATTTCCAGAAAAAGAAAAAAAACCCCTCTAACAGCCTCAGAAACTTTGGTCTATTTTCCAGCTATCATCACTCACAGAGAGTGAAAGGCAGCACACAGGGCAGAAGGAGCATGAACACCTCGTGCTGCAGACCAGCCGAGGTGGGCTGGAGCTTGACAGGGGCCCATCAGTCCTTCCCAGCACAGCCACACGCCATTGCCAGCGAAAAGGTCCAGGTCAGTCGTGGAGGGTCTAGCACTGCTTTCGACCCCATTTGCTAAATGCTTCCCCTCACGGTCAGTTCACAGCACCCCAGCCCAGCCAGTTAAGATGCCCTCTGGCAGAGGACTGAATCCTCCCTAGAGGCTGCAGGACAAGCACCAGTGCTTATCTGCTCATCAATGTCAAGGCTCAGGCATTTGTGTGCACACACAGAAGTGTCAAGTTGGGGTGAAAGGGCTGAACTCGCACTTCTATCAGGGTTCCAGCACTCGTGGTAGGAGTTAAGACTCAGATACCCAAAGCTTTGCCACTCCCTGGGATCCTGAACTCTCTGCGGGCTTGAAGTGGCTTAGCAGCCTGTGAATTTCTCACAAACCATGAAAGACCTCAGAGACTAAATTTCAACAATCCTGTGAGATCCATCCTGACTGGAACACAGGCCAGCTGGGCCACCCTTTGCCGCTGACTGGAGCAAGGTCTAAGTATCTCTTAAAATTGGTCTCTGTCCTTATTCAAGGAAATCTTCCTTTCACTTCCTGTATTTTATATCTGAGTAGGGGCACAAAAACCCCCCCAAAAAAGCCCGAATAAGGACTGAATTCATTAACTATTAATACTATTTATTACTAGTATTTCTACAGTAGCATTTGTGTGCATGAAACTTCAATACAAATGAAAATATATCCCTTCTTCACATGTCTTATGAGCTCGTTTATATGCAACACTGCTTGTCAAGAGATGGCAAAAAAAAGGCCTGGGAGGATGAGGATTTGCTCTGGATAAGCTCATAGCCACAAATGATTCTGAGTCATATTGGAATTGAGTAACTTAGTGCCACTAATGCCACTGGCACTGCTACTAGCCTTGACTCTACTGAGAGACCTAATCTAAGGGGCTCTCTTTATTTCTCAGAGGCTCCTAATGGTTAATTTTCTATTCCTTTTCCTTTTTTTAATATCTCCTTCTTTAAGACTTGTCAGACAGAAAGGCTGATATGTGAAAACATCTAATCTAGGCTATACTTAGGTCATGGCAGGCAGGAGATGGAGAAACAAAAGAGGAGCAGGACAGAAAAAATATCTTGCAATTTGTCTGAGCTACTAATATTTGCTAATTGCAATAAATATGAACAACACAGAAGCTCCTAATCAGCTTACAGAAGCATTTTAATGGGATGCTATCAGGTTAAACATTGTATTTAAAAATAGAAATATTCTTAAAGAATCCAGATTAAAACAAAATGACATTTGACTACCTAAGTAATTTTCCCCTCTTCATGCTAGAGCCTGAACTGTATTTCACAGAACCCAGTGACTGAAAATAGATGGGGCTTTATCCTGTTGCCCTCGGGCTGGAGCACACCTAGACCACACCAGAGAGAGACAGTGCAGGGACGTGCCAGGCAGCACTGGAGATGCAGCTGCAGAGCTGCAGAGGGGCCATGCTATGTCCTAGTTCAACAGGCTGCCTGAGCAGCTCTTGCTACCTTTGTTGCAGCCTTGGGCTTCCAAGACAGCAACCCTGGGTCTTGCATGAGGGTTGTCGCTCTGAGACAGAAGCTCTGGGGCTTGCAGGAGGATTTCCACCCCAGGATGGCAGCTCTGGGGCTTGCAGGGTGGTTTCCACCTAGGGACAACAGCTTTGGGAGAGTTTGCAGGAGAGTTTCCCCACCAAACAATGGCATCTCTGGGTTTTCCCCCCAAGATGGCAACTCTGGGACTTGCAGGAGGTTTTTCCTTATGTGTTAATGGGGCCATTGCAGGTTCACCAGGACCAGGGGTCCTCACACAGCATTGGATGAGGCTTCATTTTCTTCTTTTAGAGCATGACTTAAATATTTCCATGTTTAGATTACAGCCCTTTCAGGGCAGAGTTTAAATCCAGAGCAGTGACTATGTTGAGTTTAACATAAATTGAAGGAAAGAGCCTGTGGAAACTTCTTCACAAAGAAGTTTTGTAAATAGTGGCTTGATACTATGGTGATGGGCCCTTAGAAGTGCTGACTCCATTTTTCTTCCTATTTAATCCCTTATTTTTCTTCCAAACATGCAGATTTTGGACCTATCCTACATGGCAGTGTTGATTGCATATTTCTATGCATCAAACAAGTGCCAAGGAAATTAAAATTAGAGAATAGCAAGGTTGGATCTACTTCTTAACTGACCCTCTCACAGAAATGCCATTCCAAATGCCATTCCCTGCCTTAGAATCTCCAGGGGCCTCTGGATGTACTCATTTGCTCTGAGTTTTGGTAAACCACAAAGGATGGTCCAAATCTGAGAAGGGTGAGAGCGCAATGTCTGAACAAGAAAATCCACTCCCAGGCCGAAGGGCTCGGGTATGTTGCATGTGGCAGCAACACCAAGGACATGCTTGAGGTCCTGACCTCTGCTCTTTGCGTCATCTGACTGCTGAAGGCTCCCCTTGGTGCTGGCCCTGCAGTCCTGTAGCCCACCCTCTCACTAGGATGAGCCTGAAGATGCTGCCTGATGTGAGAAGGGCAGCTTGAGCTTTGCCTGTAGATTACAGGGTGTCTGATCTCAAAAGCCCCTGGGCTTCAGGCCACGATCACCAGGAGTCTGTTCGGGTAGGGGCAGCCAGCCTCTAGCATTTGAAGCATCTGTGTGCATCTATTCACACTTACCAGAGAGACACTGCAGCAAATACAGTGGGCTTCTGCAATTGCTATCTAGCAAATTCTCCCCTCCTAGGTGGAAATACCCTCTGCTACTTTTATAGTGAAGAAGAAAAGAAAATAAATGCTTCCAAATAACCCACAGTCTGGATGGCTTCTACAGAAGCAACAACAAGCACTTAGAGTACGATAGACGGATTACTGCCATCACATACCATTTTCTGCAGGAGGACAAGCCCAGTGTGCTGGGAGCTTTGTAAACATCTCAGACTACTTAGGGAATCTGCAATACAAACCAAAATATTTGAAAATGCATTTTTCCTAACCCATACATTTCCCAAATGAGTATGGACAAATTAAGGCCTGGAACAAATCCTGTGAACATGGTGAACTACCATTAGGGAAGAGCAGAGACAATAGTTTTGTGCTACACTCTCCCTCATGGAATGATGCAATATCTTCTAAATCCATGGGAGGGGAAAAAAGAAGAAAAAAGCCTAAGCAGTATAATAAGGATGAAAGTTTGGATTTCCTCAGCCTCCAAGCCTAGACACAAGCCTGCTATATACTGGAGTCTCCTGGCCCAGATGATTGAGTGTTTGCATGTGTTTTCTGTTTACTTCTTTTTCCAATGTCTTCCGTAAGCCAAAGATAAAACCAGTACATCTCCAGCCAAAGATAAAACCAGTACTGCTCCAGCTGTACTTTTGAACCCCTGCTTAAATGGGGTGGAAATAAATCTTAATGAGATTGTCCAGCCCTATTACCTTAAGTAGTATACCTCAAATGAACCCTGCTAAAGACTGTAATTCCCTTCTGAGATTTCAGTGACATGAGCAAGTGGCTCATATTTCACTATTGTAGTTTGCATCATCGGATACTTGGTATAATTCCACATTTATCACATTAGAATTGGAGAAACACACCTTTATTAAAAATGTGAAAATAGTAGATGATGCTTTCCTTTAATAAGCACAAAGAATTTTCTCCTGATCTTCACTACAAACAGAAAATTAATTTGCATTTCTATTTCATGAGTATTCAGATGCAAAAACTTTACTCTCATAAATTCTTACAATTGATATTTCGATGCTCCCTATTTCATCTCTGGACAAAATCAAGGTATTTTCTCAAAACTTGCTGGTGTGCAGAACAAGGAAGGCAGCAGCAGATGGGCAGGACTCAAAGAACAGAGGCAAGGCCAGAGAGGGCTCAGACAGGATGTCTCCAGGGAGCACCGCACTGCGGCACTGACATCACTTATTTAGGATCTCTTGAGAACCCCATACACTGTTGAAGAGAGACAATTTTTAAGAATTGCTTTCATTATGTAACATGTAAGGTTGGAAGAGGTGATCCTGAGTCTGTGGAAACCCACGTCAGTGTCCCTCAGGGCACAGGGCATGTGCCCTTCACATGACAGTCATGTGGAGCTCTTGTAAGTAGCAAGAAGAAAAAAGTATTTCTAGCCCAAATCCACTTGGCTGTGCAGTAAATAGGATTTTAGCCCACAGTCAACAAGTAACCCGCAAAATGAAGGTCTAGAGGAGACATCCACATCTCCTCCATGTCTAAATTTAGCGTACTTGAAAGTACAGACAAGGCAGTCAAGCATCATCAGTAGCCAGCTAATTTATACAAGGAAGATAACTTGGTTCTGCTGAGTGATTTTGGGAGACAATGGAAGGAGAAACAGGAATCTAATAACCTCTTACAAAACTAAAGTTAACCTCCAGCTCTGGGCAGAAGCCCAGGGCTATCTCTGACAGTAGTCTGAGCTCAGTGAGTAATTAGCATTCCTGCTGATTTTTCAGGCCTTTTATGATATTTGATATAGGATCAACACAGAAATTCGAGTACACGGGCTCATCAGATGCTATGAACCGCTGAGAGGATACTCTGGGACTCATTGCGAGTAACAAGTGACTTTGCACAGCAGAACAAGACCAAGCCTGGAGAAGCTGTACTAGAGCGTGCCTGCCTGGTTGCGTTCAGCATTCTGCAAGACTCTGACTTGTGAGCAGGCTGGCCTGTGGCAAAGCCCTGTGTCAGGTGGTAGAAAAATTTGGTCTCCCTGTGCTGGCTCTTTACTACAGGCAGCTCCATTTGGGATCGTTCTGAGAACACAGGTACTCCAGGTGGCAAAGACCAGCTGTTTGGGCAGACTGCGGGCCGTGCTGGGATGGACTCCCACTACAACCTTGTCTCGCTCTTTGTGTGATTTATTAAAACATCCAGTTGCCTCCAGTTCTCCTCTGTCCCTCAAGGCACCTTAATTAACAAGGCAGATTGTCAATTGAGAAATAATCTCGGAACAAAGAATCTTTAAAGATCTGGCACCATTATCTAGGATAACCCAGCTGCTGAACTTCATTACGAAGAGGAATCAAATGCACGTGATCAACTCTGAGGCACATTTCTGCAGGAGAAAATAAAATCAGTTTAGTAAAAATGAGTGTTTTCTAATCCTGTATTTCCGTCTTGGACAAAGCAGAGATGTTCAGCTCCTGGCTACCTTTGTCTCATGGCCACAGAGTAGTGAGTTTTCTCATGCATTTTGGGGTGCTCCTCTGCCTCCTTTCCCCTGCAGAGACACCTGACCTTGGGAACAAGGGACATGGCACAGAAGCACATGTGCTGCTCCAGGAACTGACTTTGTCCTGTTGAAATCCCAATGGCAGAATGAAGCAGGGAAATGCTCTTGCTCAGGGTCTGATGACCTCGCTGCATCCCCAAAGCCTAAATGGTGCTGAACCCTTCCTGGTGTTGGTTATATGTCTTGATTGGCCTGAGCATGAAGGTTCCTACAGTAGAGTGAGATTCATCATGCCTCAACAAAACCATGTCATCCGGTCACTTTTCAGTGGTTTTCTCCTTCCAGTATAGTGGGAGAACTGTGAAGTGCTGTCTTCTTACTCCTCCCACTTTATAGGACCTCAGAATAGGTAGGGAGTAAAGGACAGCAAAAAGACTCTTCAGCTCCTTTGTGTGCCAGAATGCTCCCCAAAGATCTGAAGAAATCAAATAATTGTAGGAGAGGAGTTTGCTGAGAAAACAAACATTCCTCCTGTGAAAAACTATGAGCAGATTGAATGCCTTCCCTGGAGTTTTCCAATTTTTTCATTAAATGACTCAAAATGAAAACACACAGAAATGTGGTTGGTTTTTAAAAAGACAGCTTTTGTTAGAGAAATATTATTCTCCATCCTACATATGTGAGCACTGTGTGCCTCAGCCTGCCATATCTACTCCAGACATTGCACATGCTCTCGCACTTTCCCACATGATGTTTCTCCCTAAGCCTTAGATGTTTAAATACCTGACCAAAACATCTTTGAAAAAAAGTCTTCACTCTTCAGTGGCATAACAAGCCCCATATGTTGCTGACTGGGTGAAAATAGGGCATAGACATCTTGACAACCACAAAAAGCTCATGACCCAAGAAACCTGGCTTTAGAAAGAAAAAATTAAAACAAGTCTTATGAGGTTCATGATAAACATCAAAGAGTTGGCAGCAGTAAGACAAATCAAACAGTTTAGGTGAGATTTCCCAGAAAAATTGCTACCATTTCATCAGTGCGCTGTCTGGTTTTGGACAGTTATGCCTGAATATACCATTTGGAATTTATGATAGATACAGGAAATAATAGTTTCCTTCTCAAAATCCTTTCCACATGTGGTCCATATGCCTGCAGCATAAAGAGATTGCAATCTCATGCCTCAGTCAGATGGGTATCAGAAGGCCAGCTGACTGTCATAGCAACAGGATGAACCTGGGAGCCTCTGATTTGGTGTAAAAGAGCTTTAAAAAATGACAGATTTAGTGACTCAGAGACAAGCTGCCTGTATCAGAGGTACTTGTGTGAGAGACCATCCACAATGTAGAGCATCTCCAAGCAATTGGTGAAGTACTGAGTTATTATTATAACAAGTATACCTATTGCTAGAGATCTAGTTATGAGGTGTCAGAGTATTTTGTATTTTATCACATATGTGTTTCCAATATATTGTTATCATAATATCACAGCTTCACCTGTTGAAGATATTGAACATGGTAAAATATGCTATTCCAAGAAGATCAAGGAGAATTTCAAGCTAAGTTCTGCGTGGAACTGGATTGCATCTGTGCTTCAGCTGCAGAGCAGCTCCTGAAGGGAGAAGAGTTGGTCCACGGAGCAATGGTGCAAACCCAAGTTTTCCCAAATGGTCACTGATGGCATCTTTCTCACCTCAGCATACCAGACCAGAGACCACAGACGTGATTTTTGGACGTGCCCAATTCTCACAGCTGCCAATGGAATTTGAACTTGTGAAATACACTGCTGTGCTGAGTGCTGTGAGAGAGGAGCTCCTCACCATCTCTGGTTACACACCAACAGCACCGGGAACAATTTTTGGATTAATCCTGATGTTCCTCAGTCCCTCACATACAAACTGAATAATACTGCACACATGGCTGTGTGTGTGACTTATTGCTGAATCATGTCTAGCAATGATTCAGTGGGGGAAATACGAAACACTCACTAAGTTTTAATTAGTGCAAATATAAATACATTTCTCTGAGCAATTGTGCTGGGACAAAGTATGACTCATGCCTGGTGCTTCCCATGCACCACAAGGGCTTGCTGGTGGGGCCTCACCCAGTAAACCTCACCAGACACACAGCCCAGGGCTCAGGCCTCTGGTCTAGGGAGTAGACCCAAGCTGAGCCAGCCACAGTTTGCACCAGTGGGTCAGGGTGATAAAGATATTCCTGAGACCTTTCAGAGTTGTGATCCAAATTCACCGGACTGAATGGAAAGGCTCCTCTTGACTCCAAAGAGTCTGGATCATGCTCTCAAAGCTCTTCCTTTCCCCAGAAAGCATGAGATGTGCAAATTATAAGTTAAACCTGAAGTCGGGTCCTTCATAGTCATGTGATCAAGCACAACCTGAGACCCTCAGCTTGCTGTCAAGTCTTCACATTTTTAAGTCTCTATGGAAAACTGCTCAGGTATTCAGATGTTGCACACAGGTCTTTTTTTGTGTGTGCTTTAATTTCTTTATTGCATCAGCAAGGCCTCTTCAGGCAAGTTGTCTGAATACAGGAGTGTTCACTTGCTGGTTCAGCAGCAAGGATTTTACCATTCCCACAGTAACTGTGTTGGTTACTGGGAAGTATTCTGGGTGTTCTGTGTGATTGAGGCATGCTGACAAAGCCGGAGCATATCCTGCAGCTCCACAAAGGACACATCTCAAAGGGTAGGTGTGCACATGTGTATTTATCTGCAAAATAGCTGAAAACCACAAGAAATGCCAAGTCTGCACTTAGTGTCTATGGACTTATGAGGGGATTTTGGACCTAAACCTTTCAAACACCTCCCCAAAATCTAAATTTCATGCCCTCATACTGCCTGGTGTGGATGAGTCTGTGCTCTCCCAAGGAGCATTAGAGTGGTGGAAACTTGAGATATGCAAACAATGCTGAGAGCAGCGATGTGGTGCTGGGGAGTTCCTGCCTGGGCACTGGGGAGAAGCTGCCTGAGATGAACCAGCCATTGGCACCTCTCTGAGATGCTCCCTGTTATTTGTGATGGAGACAGCATTGTACTTCCTAAAGTCTTCTTGGAATTTGCTGTGACTCCTCAAGGGCCACAGCCAATTAACCGAGCCCAGTTCGGAGTCATCCAAGCGAAGACTTGCAGAGACAGGCTTTTCTTCCAAAAGCAATTCCTGTGATTGACAGACCGTGTGCAGAACTGCAGAGCAGCTATGACCAGTCCCCAGTGCCCTGCTGACTCAAGGGTGGCTTCAGCTGCTCCATGAAACCCAGGACTCCTTCGGGGAACTGATCCTGGGCGCTGTTAACATGTCCATGCCCAGCACTTGGTATTTGTCAGGAGCCCATTCCTCTGCCCTAGAGCTTCTTTCCCACAAGGAAGAAAACATTTGGGGGACCTCGCCAGACTTTTATGTGAGTTTTAGAGGAGGACTGAGGTCTAAGGTGATCCTTTAATGTTACAAATTCAACTGTGGAAACCACAGTGTGCGGTGAGGGAGCTGATCACAGTCTGTGAGGAAAGAAATAACAGGGACAGAGAAGCAGCTGAATATGACAATGAGAGACTGGGCACTCGCCAGGTTTTTGGGAGGGCAAACTGGGCATTCAGTTTGCAGTCTGAATGCCAAAAGAAAGGAAGGGGCCCCACCCTCTAAATTGCTGCCTGTATAACAGGTCTGTAGCAAGAGAAGGCTGCAGACATTGTTAAATGCAATTGTGGCTTCTAAACGCTGATGGCTTAACACAAAATATGTTGGAAATACTGCAGATGTTATGATGGATGGTGGAGAGGAGGAGAAAAACACACTGGTTGTTTGTTTTTTGCATGCCTTAAGTTACTGTAAACATCATGGAATAAGATTGTTCAGAAATGTGCTGTACCTCCTGTGCAAGTGCTCTTGCTCCCAGACCCTGGGACAAACTACAGCTTCCAAGTAATTCTGCAGATAAGGAAAATCCTCCCATCGGCGGATGGGGTAGGAGGGGAAGAGCACTTGGGAAATCTGTATCATTTTCTGTATTTCCTAACTAGACCCTTAACCAGCATCCCAGCTGCAAACATTCTTGCTAACTTTTACTGTCTCTATTGACTGCCTGAAAGAGCCCTCCTCCTTCAGCACCCCTCCTCAAAGAAAGAAAAACAAACAACAACAAAAGATAAAAGAAATCATTTGTTATACTCCAGATATGATTTCAGTACACTTCTGCAAACGTAGACTTCTGAAAAATATGTTAATGTCTCTGCTAGCCCAAATACTCCCATTTGGAGTGCCCGTAGCACACATACTTACATTCCCTTCAGGAAAGCAGTGAGTGGGCACAGCCCTTCCCTGCCAGCTGAATAGTCAGCCTAGTCCACAGAAAGAAACCTCACCTGCTACTTTAAATGCAGAGGCTGGAGATGAAAACTAACCCAGTGCCTGTGCCCAGGACACTCCTGGAAAATAGTCAGGTCCCAATGAACCACCTCCAAGCCTCAGGGACAGGACACCCATGTTGGAGGAGAAAAACAGAACTGACATCTGAGTTTGTAATTTTCCTAATTCCAGAGGTTGCAAACTTTTAACCTAGTTGTAAGAAATAACTTTATGAGTAGCAGAGTGGGGTTGTGCAACACAGCTATGTACAGGCACTTTAAGGGTGAGGGTAGGCTAAACCCCTGTTGAGAACAAGTCTGGCTGCAACAGAGACAACCTTCTTTCATCTTTGCTTTTGATGACAAAGAACCAGCTTTGCCATCTGTGGCATTTTGCCCAAGTGCAAATGGGGAGTTATTCCTTACCCTCCATCTCCCTCACAGTTCTCTCCCTTTCTCAGCACTGAAGCAACTGCTTCGTGGTCTGGGGAGGACTCAGATTTCTCCCAAATGGGAAAGCCTTTTTTCCTCAACAAAAGATCTAAGAAGGTGCACGGGAAGAGACTACAGCTGGGCCATGCAGCCCCATGGCTTTGAAAGCCCTGTCTGAAGGTGGCAGTCCCTCCTCAGCAGGGAGCCCTTAACCCAGGCTTAGACCTCACCAGCCTGTGAAGCAGGTGAAGGCTGCACCCAGGTGATTTTAAGTCTTGGTTGAATATTTTGGCTCATGGGGCTGTCTTAAAATGCTACGTGGACAGAGAGGGCTTTGCAGGTGTACCTCCAGGCTCCCAACCCAGAGTCTCTATGGGGCTTGCTTGTCACCATAAATCTGCTTCTGGGGTTTTTCTTGCAGAATATGGATTCCTGAGACACCAGTGTCACTCATTTTTTCTAGTGGGTTGCCTGACCTTCACCTTCCAAAACCTCTTTAAACCCTCAAACAATAATGCTTGCTCCATCTTTGTTGGTGTTTACCCCCTGAATGCACAGCCTCTGCTGCTCAAGGCACTGCTTGGACAGACTGAGGAAATGGAATTTGTAGGGGAGCAACCGAGCTGGTCAGAAGAACAATATCCAGCTGACAAGAAAATTTTGGGTTTTCAATTTCATTTTCATCAAACTGGAACAACACACCCAGATATTATATTTTATTTTATTTTACTCAAGTATCCAAAGGCTTTTTGTCTTACTTCCACTCAATTTCAATTTTCAAAAATGTAATCTTTAGAAATGTATTAATATATTGACATTGTCAACAAAATGATGCATTTTGATTTGGCAACATCTGTATTTTGTGATGAAATAACACTCTACTGGAAAAGGTGTGACTGCTTCAAATAGCTAACATTCATCTCCTAAGCTGACTTCCCAAATGCAAAAGGAAATGAGTTTGCCAAGGGGTCCATACATCAAGATCAGAATTTCTGTGAAGTGCTTATCATTTACAAACCCTGACAAATAATACAGATGCTTGCCAGGTTCCTGTTGTCCCAGCATCCTGGGCTCACCTTCCCCTGGCTGGGGGATGTTCCTGTGGAGCTCTGAGCATGCAAGCCAGTGCCAGTGCATTCAGGGCAGTCAGGAGCTATGGTTCATCCTGCAGACCCTCTCTAGACATGCTTAAGTCATGCCATTACATCTCTAAGTTGCAGCACGTAATTGGGTTGATGTGCTGGGAAAACCTTCCCACTTCTCTGCTTATCCCAGAGCGCTCACTGCAGTCTGCACAGCAACTCTGCAAGGTGATTTCAGGCTGTTGCCTTTTACTTAGGGTCTCACCCTGCAAACTGTAATATTCACTGGGACAGGTGACACAGCAGTGTTAGTGTCTAAGTCAAGATGTTTTGTTTAAGGCCTAGACTGCAAAGCAGAACTGATTCTCCAGCCCTAAGGGAGATGTGGAGTTAACTGCAAAAAAGATAGATATCTTTTACCAAATCTAATGAAATGTTAATTTCAAGCATAGTGTTATGCTAATATGAGTACGTGAAAGTGGGGCAATTTTATTTGACAGGAGTAGTGCTCATGTATGTGCTGAGTCATGGTTTTTTGTTACAAAAATACACATGGGCCATATTTTATTCCCAGCAGCTGTTTAGAGACAGACCAGCATGGGAGATGGAGGTCTTGCTCATTAAGAGCCTCTCTGCCTGAGATAAATGGACTCCTCATGACAGTGCAGAGTATGTGTTGAATTTCAGAAAGCCTAAATTCCCATAGATTTCTGGGGTATCCTGATTCTGAAAATACCAATTTTATCAAATTGGCTCCAGTCTGTCTTAAAGACATGTTTGAAATGTGTAATTTTAGCTTTGAAAGGAAGTATTTAGCTTAAGAGTCAGGAACATACTTCAGATGAAAAGTCTTGTTTTGTCCTCTACTGAAACAAGGCCAATAAAAGTTTGTGAGGAATTTTAAGGAAATTCAGTTAGATTCGCATGCCACCTGCTGCAGAACAAGTTACATCAATTCTGTTTCTTCCCTTCTTAGCCCTGTTGCAGTAAATAACAGAGAAAGTATGTATATATGAGACTCCTGGTGTCCCTCTTCAGCATTGTAATCCTCATCTGTTATGGCTCAATACCCTGTGTTATTGCAACAGTGATTTATCCACAAGAAGTTATCCATGCTATTCAAAGTCAGTCTGTGGCTGAAAGGGAAAAATAAGAAAAGAGGCACTTTAAGAACCTCTGCGTGACTTCAGAGATTTTTCTGAAGTCAAGAGGATTGTGTTAAGAACCAGAACCATCATGACTCATATATTCCTAATCAAAATGCTGGGTGCGTGAAAAGCTGCTCAGTAGTCCAGAGACTGAACTACGACTCCTTACAAGAGGAAAATAATATACACAAGGGGAAGCACTTAAATAATTGATGTGCTTTTCTTTTTATCTTCATGTAGGAGTGACAGGAAATCTATGTAGCTGGCACTAATGGATAGCATCAGTATGTCAATAATTGCTAATGAGGAAGAAATAGGAGTGCATTTGTCCTGAAGTGACTGATCTTTCTCTCTTCTTTATCTCCCCACGTTACAATGGGAAATAAATAGTGTAAATTTTAGAATTCTGTGCACTTTCAAATTTCAAAAGGCTTTCAAATGCCTTATTTTGGTATGAATTCAGTCCAAAATGACTGTATATTTACTTACATGTAATCTGCATTCTGGCATTTAAGATCCTTTTTTTATGTCTTTTGTGCTATTTTCAAACAACAAAATAAAACTTGGTTTGCATCACATGTTTAATTTTCCATTCCACAACAATGAAAGGATGCAGTCATACTGGAATCAGACATAAACCAGAAATTTAAAAACACCCAATGCTTTCATCATGAGAAACTGCATAACCATTTCCAGCGCTGAAGTAGGATATTCTTACTGAATAAAGTCTCTTGAAAAATTATTGGTGTATCAACCCGTTCATATCCAGCTATTTAATGCAAAGACTGTATTCAGCCATTCCCCCCGAGTTGCCTTTTCTGAGGGAACAATTACGCAGCTGTTCCGGCTACATTCTTGTGTAGGCTGAAAGCTGTCTAAAAACTCTGGCACTAATTTCCTGTAACTACAAAGTGCAGTTCTCCAGGTCGTTCGTGAGGCACACCCTTTGCAAAGAGGTTATTGAAGCAATACATACACTTGACACTAATATGGTGCTTTGGCTAAACTTATTTATAGCTGTGTGCGTGTGTATACACGGGCACTCGCATAGGGCTGTACGGTTTGTGTTAGAAGCAGGACTCTGGATTCCTGCCACATTGCAGTGCTAATGATATCTGTCACTGCACCAACTTTTTGTAGCTGTATTATCTGGCTGCATTCAAAACCAAGGATTTTAAAACGACAGTTCCAGCCTTACTATGCTCATTTGAATCAGCAAAGGGGCATTTCTGCACTAGTGGACACTAATCAGTGTTTTAGAAATTTTGATGCTGATTTTATGCAATTCTTTTAATGGAGATATTACTGCTGAAGTTTTAAACTTTGACCCAGCTAGTCAAAGAGCTATAGCCACAAAGAGAATTATTTCAAAATTCCTTGACATGAAAAGCAAGATGTCAGCAACTGGTTCGCTGAGATTGCTTAATAACTCCAACGCAGTGCCACCATTTCTCCCTCCAGTGCTGGTTTTGTGTGTATTTGTATATGCCTACATGCATCCACACATCTATACATAGAGCAGCCTGAATATTATGCAAGGTCTGTGCAGCAGGTGTCCCTTGGGACTGGTTGGTTGTGTCTGGCATGGGGCAAGGTCAGCCCTGCTTCCCAGGAGCAGGCCTGGAGGCAAGGCTGGGGGACATGGAAGAATTACTAGGGGAAAAGACAGAAACAAACCTTTCCTTTCTGTATGCTGGCACATTTTGATTCATATCTAAACATCACTTTGCTTTTCATTCCTGCCCATAGCAAATTGCTTCCTTCCCTCAATGCATCCATGAATGTTTTTCTGGAAGAAAACTCCTAGGTCCTTTCAGCAGCAAAGGTAATTGAGATATCAGTAACTTCTGCACACAAGATGCCATGCACGCTCTGTATCAGTTTCATCATTAATATCAGATGCCAACCGATACTGCCACTGTCACCCAGAAAAATCCCACCTCTAACTCAGAGTGCTTAATAAGCAAACTGAGGCCAGGCCCTTAAAATCAAAGCCTGGAGAAGCGAAACTTTGCTGTTTAACAGATTGGCCCTTTGAAAAGGTAAGCAGGAAATACTAATTTTCATCTCTCCTGTCTTTAGCCAACAGCCACAGCAGAGGGAATTGCACATGGTGCAGCTCACTCTGCACCGCATACATAATTTATATTTTTCCACTCTGGTTATGAATGTGCGGTTTTGGACTTGGGATTTTTTTGTAAAATGGAAGCAGAGAGAGGACGAAAACAGAAAAATGCTGCAGCAGCCTTTTCCTTCTCCAGTCCCACTTTTTAGCCCAGAACATCATCTTTGATGCACAGCCTTCACAGACCAATGGAACCTGAGTGCTACACAGTATATGTATATATGCATATGGGAAAAGAGAAATGCTTGCCATGGCAAAAGAAAAAGTAAAATAAAAGATGTTTCCAATGGTCCATCTCTTTATTAGTAAAATGCCTTGGCAGAGAACTGGGCTTGCATTTTGACAAGAGTTTCCTTTTGTACAGGCAGCCTAGAGAATGTTTACAATTCATATAGAAGTTAAAGAAAAAAACAGCTGAGAAACATGCTTCTTGCTGATGTGCTCTTCTGCTCAGTGAAGTTTGACATATACATCCCTAAGTGCTAATATAGGCATAATGTGTAACACAATTATTTTAAAAATAAGGCACATTTCTATTTCTCTTCAGCAAATAAACCCTTTGCATTACATTTATCTGCCCTTGCTGCGTCCGTTAACATGCAGGAAGGTTTATCAAGGAACAAACAGGACACATACACAGCGTCTGGTCCAGCAGGACCCATCCCCAGAAACTCTCCTTAGTGAGCTCAAGACTGCACACATCAACACCACCATCTCTCCGGATATCCACACTTCAGACCATC
Source organism: Atrichornis clamosus (assembly GCA_013400975.1). NCBI lineage: Eukaryota > Metazoa > Chordata > Aves > Passeriformes > Menuridae > Atrichornis > Atrichornis clamosus. The sequence continues at coordinate 41,170 of WBMZ01000173.1, forward strand.
TGTCTGAATTACTGAACCCTTCCTCCTACCCAGCCCCCGTGCCTTCAGAGAAAATCCAGGCACTACCACCCTCACCAGCCCTCCACCACAGACTCGTCAGGCGCCGCACCAAGATCTGCAGAGGTTTCAGGGAGTTTCTCCTCTCCCTGCTGCGGCTCTGACTCCCTTCAGAAGCAAGCGGCTTCGCGTGTGACTTTGCAATCTGAGAATGTGAGCTGGTCGGCAGGACACCGGGGTAAATATAAATCTGGCGCTTACCCACAGGCAGTCCCTCGCAGTCTGACATCGTGTGAGAAGTTCTCCTCACCGGGGGCTTAGGCAAACCACTGCAGGACCGCAAGTGTGGGTCCTTCTGTTTGCAAAGGCAAGGGGGAAAAAATATCTAACAGTTTACAGCCACCCTTCTCTTGCACTGTACATCTACCCACCCAGAGAGCTGTAGCAACAGTCCCGTCCCTGCCTTCTCATTATGGGATGTAAAGATAAGAATGTGCTTTTGTGCCAAAAGAGTGTGCTATTGGTGGATAAATTTGTTGTCATCCCTCCCCTTCGCAGAGTTTCCTCTTTAATGTCACAGAGGCACATTACCCTGTCGGAAAGGCCATCGAATATTTATGAAACGGCTTTTAAGAGCTAAGCCGCAAATCTGCGCGGGAGAACAGAGCTAATTGCTGTGCCGTGGGGTTGGTGGTGGGAGCCACACCGCAGGGCTCTCCTGCTCCCCGGGGGCTGCGGGGGGAGCTGGTGGGCTGGGGGATAGGCTCTGACGTATTGCTCTGTACTCTCTCGTTCTGCGGGGTCCAAGTATAAATACTCACTGCCAGAAAGCGGGCAGAAGTCAGGGTGTATCTCTTTAAAGGGGAAGGGATAAAAAAGGTCTTTTGTTTATATTGTAATATCTGAGAAATTGTTTTGTGACACTGTTACTAAAGGCTGTTTCATGGTTTATAGAAATATTGTGAGTGCAGATTTCTCTGTAACTTCATGACTTTCTTGCGTAAAACATGCTGCTTTAATATCAATTTAGTAGCTGCTCCTACAACTTATTTTTTTAATCTTTGGAAATGTTTATGTGGGATTTGTTTGGTATGAGATTCCCGAACTCGTACAGTCAGTGGAGAGTCTCCCTGCACACTGGTGTGCTCATTAGGCACCTTAATGAAGTGCAAGCAAAGGCTCTGGCAGCATTAGTGCCAGGCTGGGCTTGGCAGAGAGATGTGCAGGACCTGGTGGGTGCCTCAGCACCCGGGGGGGTGTAGTTTGCTGCCACTTTTTCTCCTGGCAACAATCAGGAACAGTCTGGGCTCTGCCTGACACAAAATTTTAGTGTCTGAGCCCTTCACTGATGTTAGAGGATTTGGACCCAGCGCCAGAGGGAGGGCTGGGAGGAGGAGGAGGCAAGGGGGGCTCAGTGGGGGTATCTCTGGGAAGCACTTCCAGACCACGTGGCCAGAAAAGCCCCTCGGGGAAATGAGCCGCCAGAGCCCCGGGGGATACCTTTCTTCAAAATTCCTTGAAGCAAAAAAGGCTTAATTTTCATGAAATATATTAGGAACTCAGTGTGCCCAACACCTCTGAAAAATGTGGGTTGTTTTTACTTAGACGCTTCAGTCTAAGCACCCAAAGGCTGACACTGCTGGTTCTGCCTGAGCTCTCTCTGAAGAGAGGCCTTTCAGTACTCTGCTCGTTACTCAGCAGCATAGCTAGCCATGGATTCAATTCAGGATGTCAGGCCAGTGACTAAGAAGCTAAAACAGCTGCAAATGTAGATAGTGACATGTTCCCAAAACCATTCCTCGGGTTGCCTACGCAGTGTTGGGCAAGCGGAGACAGAAGTGTCCGGTGGCCACTGGGGTTTGCCAGCACGAGGATCTGCTGGCACAGTTCTGCCAGGGACAGCCCTTGTCAGTGCCTGCTTCTAGGCCTGCTCACGCAACACACCTGGAAATATCCACTGGTGTAGGGCTCACCTGGATGGCTCTGAGGAGAAACAGAGCCTCAGGCTGTGCTCTCTACCAAAGAGGCTGTACAAGAAGTGCAGGGCATTGTGCTTGGCCTCTCTATCCTGCTGCCACCCACAGACCCAAGGAGTGGACACTAGCTATTCTGGAAGACAGGGAGATGTCTGGTCTTGATCTCAGTATGCATCTGGGAAAGGAAGGCCTAAACCAGACAGGAGGACTTTTCTTCCAGTGGCATCTGACTGCAGAAACATATTGCTCCAACGTGTGAGAATCAAAGCTTTCTTAGCTCGGCCCTGTGCAAACGCAGGCTCCCAGTTCTGCAAGCATTTTCGTGCCAGTTCAACTTCAAACTCTGCTGAAGTTCCTGGAACTGCTCACAGTTATAAACACATGCGTAAGTACTTGCAGGATTAAGGGCTCACCATTCCTGCTTGTATTCGGAGCAAAGAGCTGCAGCTGCTTTTGAAGTTACCTCTCACAGCTGTGAGCTGGTGCTCCTCCGCTGAAGGTTAGAGCCCTCCAGCAGCGCTGGACAAGTGCCTGCAGGGAAGGCACACCAAATCACAGACTGCTGTCTCAGCTCGAGCTCATCCTCAAGAGTAATTTAAGAAACCTCTGCCTCAGTCACCTGCATTACAATGTCCATGGCCGAGTCTGCTACAGGTGGTCAGCATCTTCTGGAAAGGGGCAAAGAAGCCAGCAGAGAGAACTGAGGGGGGAGAACAAATACATCTTAAACTATTACAGCAAAGTGGGCAAGCGCTCATCTGCCAGAGCCCTTGCTAGGATTTGGGAGAGCTCTTAAGTGAAATGCTAAAGCAGGTCAAAAGTTGAACAAATCAGACCTAATTCTTACAATGACACTCACAAACAAACACCTTCTTCTGATGTGGATACTTCAATTAAAAAATTAGCTTTGATCTCTGGATAGTTTAGATATCATGCTGGGTTTTGATAAATTATAAGACTTTTTTTTTTGAGTTAAACATTTTGAGTAACTTCCCCTGTTTCTCAGCCTGAAAAAAGAAGAGCCATGTTTGCTTCTGGAGAAAGGCCAAGCCTGGAAAATTTAAATCTGATGGAGAAAGTTTTGGAAAATTATGAATAAGACTGGTGTCTGTCATGGTAAAAAATGCAAAAGCCTAAAATTGACCTAAACAATAAAAGGTGAGAAGTAATGCATATATTATTTCAGCAGGTATTAAACTAATGTGAGAAATGTGCTAAATATTTGTCAATAACTGCTCTCACTTGGGTTTTCCAAGGAACCTGAAGGATGTTTATCCCTCAACATGCAGTGAGAACCAGTCATAAATCTATCTGCTTCATTCTACTACTTGTCAGATAGTTGTCTGCATAAAATCCATGACAAGCACCATGAGTGGGATGGCAAATGCAGTGCATGGAAGGAAGTCACTGGAGTATTTCCTAAAGAAAATTTGCCTGGACTATTCGGTCTCCTCTGGAAGACAGCTGCACTGTCCTGAAGCACCTTGAAACACTTAGGCAGTTCCTATGGTGTCCATACCCCTCTATGGAGATTTCCAGGAAGAAATATCTACCAGGAATGTCATGGATGTCCCATTCCTGGACATATTCAAGGCCAGTCTGAACAGTGCAAAGGATTTTTGAGACACAAACTGCCTGCACCTGAGCTGATATGCCTGGGGAAAGAGGCATATTTGGGGAAGCCTGGGCCCAGGACACCCACCATGGCACAAGTACCCAGTCACCTTAGTGCCCAGATACAGTCACCTACACGAGTAAGACATGTAGTGGGACCCTGTTTCTAACTTACGTTTGCATATCGCTTCTGATCTGTGCCTGATCTAAGTGCCTAAACACCCTGGAAAATATGGGCTTTGAGACTTTAAATCCCATGGGGTGGTCATAATTTTCCCCACCACCTGACAGACTCAGCCATCTGACTGTGAAAAGAGAGTGATCCATCTGAAAGCTCCCAGTTGGACCACGGCTTTTGCTATTGCTGGCTTGCCTCTCAGCCATGGATGGAGCCAGCCTCATCCAAACCTCATAGGAAGAGCAGGGAGCTGTGATTCCCACTGTGGGATCTCAGGCCCTGCCAGATGCTGGCTGCCTGCTGACATTACTGGTGGAAGGGCTTTGCTAAACTCAGCACTGCTGTAGGGGCGTGTTGTTCTGCTTCCCTCTGCCTTCCTCTCTCCTGACAGAGGGAAATAATGAGAAGTGAGAATTATTTCTTTAGCTAACCAAGTCATATCTCATTATTAAATCTGCAATTTTCCATGAGATTGAAGCAAGCGCCTTACTGCCCGCTTCGGCAGGCATTTATGTCTCCCATCAGCGTGATTTCCACGCAGTTTAAATAGAGAATGGCTGAAATGCACTTCTCCCTTCTAATTTATGCAAATTCCCTTAGGTTTTTCCCTGCCGTGTGAAGAGATTTCTGACTGTTGGGTATGGAGGATTCACAGCCCGGGAAGGGGGAGGGGAGGGACAGGGCTAGAAGAGAAGCTGCAGGCTGATATAAGCAGGTTGGCCTCAGGATGTGGATTACCTTCTCTCAGAGCACTGAAGAGCCCAAAATGTTAGGAATTTGTTAGTTGAGACATGCTTTCTCCCCTTAAAAAGCCCTGCAGCTGGTGGGGATAGAATGCACCTCTCTGTCCTCTAATGCAAGGGGTAAAATTAACCACAGCTTTTGAACTGCACCCAGCTGAAGTGCCGAGAAGCGAGGGGGGACCGTGCTGGCCAGCCCCCACCAGCCCCACTGCCAGCCCTGCATCTCCTGAGTCACTGACAGGGCCTTGGTGAGGTCCCAGATGTACCTATTGGATCAGCAGGCCAAATCCAGGGCCAGTGGGATGCTGTGCCAGGTGTACGTGCAGCAGAGAAATGACTCTGGAGCTGCTGGTCACATGGGCTTGAGTCTCTGTGTAGCAATCAGCAGACGGAAAGCAACGGGGCTCACACTAGACACAGAGTGCCAAGGAAGTCCCAATAATTGGAATTTTATTTCATTATTGTTTTCTGACACATTCTGTTCGCATTTCAACTTGATGGATGGGGAGTGTAATCACGCAACCTCAAGAGGAGCTGATGCTCTGACAGGATCTCATGTGGGTTCATCCAGCGAAGGAAGAGTGAGTGAAAAAAGGCAGGATACAGCTGACAGCTAAAACAGCCCTCTAGGAAGAAACAAATACAAAAATAATAGCAGCCCCGCAAAATAACTAGGTATGTCATAATTTTGCATTAATCTCTATTTTTTTTTATTTTATTAGCAAGATTTTCACTAGTAACAATTCAATCTAAGCTTTGTATTCAAGAAAGGAAATGTCTCCATCATCTCCTCTGATGTCTCCCCAGAGAGAAGATTAGAAGATTAACTGTGTCAGGTGACACCAATCCAGCAGCAGGGAATATAATTTTGCACATTCAAAGAGAAAATGGGGGAGAAATTCCAGCTATCTCCAAGAAATGTGAACCTCACCAGTGATAATTGCTGGCTCACAGGGAAAACATTTTATGCAAATGTGCAGATATAGAGTAAATAAAATAAGATCAAAGACTTGGAAGAGGATTTATCTTAAAGAAGAAATGAATTGAATCTCAGTAGCATTTTTGTCCTGTCTAATTTATAAAAGGTTGCATTCTCTGGGGAGGAGTTAAGAGAGGCAACTGAAATGACGTAAGGAAACAAAAAGCTACATCTGGAAGACAAAACTGGCTTCTGACCTGCCACAGTTCTTGCTCACAATGTCTCCTGACACACTGAGCCAAAATGAGCCTCCCATGGCACTCAAGTGAGATGCATTTGAAGAAGGATGGAAAAAAGCACGACAGAATGAGCCCAGCTTTTGGCATCTGCTGACAAACGTGAGTGGCACTTGGCTGTCCAGCTTTGCAAGAGTCACCCAGCACAGGGGACATAGGCCAAAACTCTTTTTCCATCAATACCTGGTAGATTTTCGTGCTGTAATTATAGTTATTGGGAGTTCCCTCTGCAGATGTTTCAGGTGTTACTGCCTTTACTGTCTCACAGTGAACATAAAACGCCAAAAAAAATTATAAGATTCAATCTGATCTTGCTGCATTTGGTTTCAAGGGCATTATTGCTGTTTATTTTACTGGGATTGAGCCTTGCACAGATGAGCAAAGCTGCATTTGCTCTGTACAGATCTGGTAGAAAAAAGTGTCGAGCCCTGAATGTAAATATTACAGTATCATGTGTTTGGTTTGAGGAGAAGGTGAGAGCCTTGCAAACTTGATTTGTCAGCTGCAAAAATAGCACTCAGGCAAACAGATGGTCTCTGCAAGGAGGGAAGTCTTAAAAAGGTTCACAGATTAATGAGCTCTGCCAGGTTTTTAGTGGTTCCTACCAAAATTCCTATAAATCAGTCTAACTGGGCAGGGAGGAGGTGGAGACGAGAGGAATCGATAACTTCCCTAGACAGCTTGTATATCCAAGGTTAGCTGACAAAGGCTTCAGAGCTGGAAAATCTCGAGAGCAATTACAGAAACACAGTGTCATCCTTTAAGAAGGCAAAAGCCCAGTGTTCATCATGTACTATCAGTGCTCTGGGGACTAATTGCAGCTGCCTGTGACCAAGGATATCTGTTTGGTGATAAAGGAAGATGAGGTGTCAGGCACACTGAATTATTGGCTTGTCCTGGGAACTCTGAAATTTGCTTTGAGGGACTGAGAATATCCTCTGCCCACTGCAGGGCAGAGAGAGACCACAGCTTCACTATCTTTATTAGAAGCAGCCCTAGACAGCACATGACTAAGGCAGAATATTTACAACAGCTAAACACAGTCCTACCTTCAGACAAATGACATTTCATTTCCATTCTCATCTCCAAGACTGTCTCCCTGCTCAGTGTTATGTCAAGCATAGCAAGATGCTTTCACCAAGCTGAAAATAAGATGTCAAAATGGTCACTGGTCAAGGTTAGCCACAACAGGTAACCAAGGGATCAGGGTTTCATGCCAAACTTGGAACAGGAGTAAACTACGCTTTTAGGAATGACTAGCAACAGAAAGAGAGCACCAGATAATCCTCCAGGTGATCATCTCTCTAGCTGATTTTCTTTAGCAAATCTTCTGCTGAACCCACAATGAGTGCAGGTCTGCCGTGCTAGGAGATAGAATTGATTAAGAAACTGATAATGGAATCAGAGTTGAACAGTAGGGAAAATTACACATTAGGGTATCTATGACGTTTGTAAGGTGGTGCGCTCTACAACCTGCTTTCATTTGCTTTTCTGCAAACATCCATCACTGGTGTTTGACAGCGGGAATGATCTGGGAGGAGTTTCCATTCTTTGTCATTTGGAGACGCCTCCGTTGTACAATAAACACAGTCACAATTAACGGAAGGGGTGACCTTGTTGGCAATTTCTGAAAAGAGGGCAAGACTCCTTGGGAATAGTGAATTAAGCAGATTATTACCACTTAAGTAACCTCTGTAAGTCATGTTGTGGGTGAGGCATGTTGCTGGGGTAAAAGGAAAGCTTGTTTGTGGCTGCTCAAACAGCACGTAACTACTGTTTCCAAAACGTTGTCTTTAAAAACAGGGCTAGATTTGGTTTCTGATATTCATGTTTTTCACTACAAGCACCTCCAGCTGTCTCAAGAAGAAATTCAAGACCACCTTGGTGTGGTCAGACTGTTGGGTTTGGGGTGGAAAGCCTGGGCAAAAATGCAGAGCAGGGGCTGCAGCACCTTGGAGTTAAATCAGGATGACAATTTGGAGTGCTGCTTGCAAACAGGAAAGTCTCGATTATGCTAATTTACTTATTGTTATTTAAAAAAAGATAAGAGAAAAAATTTATGTTTCCATTCAAAGCTCACAAAAAGTGTAAGAACGTTTGCTCTTCTTTCTTATTAAAAGTCTGAATGTATGGAAAATTATTTTTGTGGGACAGGCTTATTGTGTGCCTGGCACTGTTCTCTTGAGGTTTTGGACAGGTACAGCTGCTGCAGGACTGCTGGAAATGGGGCATTAAGTGCGTGACATCCTTTCACTTGACCAAAACCTCTGCCTTAGTGTTCTAAAATGCTGCAGCTGGTCCAGAAGTGTCCTTTGGACACTCGCCAGCCTGGTGCATCTCTCTGCATCACCAGAGAGCTGCAGCAGCTTTGTGATTGCTTGGTGTCCACCTGGCTGCTCTCTGGTAAGCTCCAATCACTTCTGTGACTGAAATACCTTACAACCATTCTTAAGACACTCAACAGTCCAGCAGCAAGTGCTTCTTTCAACATATAAGCAAGTGTCCCAGCCTACTCTGGGAGCTGGAGGCATTCAGGAAGCCCAGATCAAACTTTTTATGCTTTAAAACTGTAGAGACAAGCTTCCTTGCAATTTCCTAATTTGATACATGAACATGCTTTTTCCTTCTTCCTCTCCAATTCTCATCCAGGGAGAATGTGGGGACTGATTTCTCCCACTGCCATTTCTGCACAGAGACATCATAACCTCACTGGAGTGGAGTGGTGAGGCCAATCCCGGGATCTTCACCTGCAGTTAAACAAACCTGAGAACTCTCATCTGAGGGCAGAGCCAGGGTCGTTTCTGCCTCTCGCCATTCCCTGGGGAATGTCTCTCACAGTTCTCAGTGATGCCTTGTCCCCACTGTGCCTTTACTCCCCTTCAGCACAAACCAAAATTTCTGCATTATCCCAGATCCATTCCTCATCAATCACTTTATTAATCCACAGAAATGACAGGAATTAGTAGTAGCAGGTGAATGCTTGCCTCCGAAGATGTGGTTTACAGCTAATCAACAGGGCTGGCACATAAAATCATCATTATGCTGCACAGAGCAGATCCAGATGTGCTGAAGGGCCATCCCCAGGCCATCACTGCAGCAGCTAATGTGTACTAATCAGGGATCCTGGCCTTCTTGAAGTACTGTATCAGTGTATAGTTAGTAACACTTTATTGCAATATTATACTTAAAAGTTCCAAAACCTTGTTCATGACGAGATGTTAAACTTGCATGGAATAGACCAGAGAAGCCCAAAGGCTGCAGAGCTGAAAATTAAACCACTATTGATAGTTTTTCTCCTTTAATTTAGAAAGCACCAGAAGCCTGAGAAAGCCAGAGAAATTCATCTTGCAGCAGAGCCCACATCTAAGGAAATTCCATGTATGGCCAAATGTCAAGTTGTTGCCTTTGCAAAGGGCAGTGTGGCAATCGTATTTCCATTTCGAGGGAAGTTTTTTCCTTTGAGCTGAGTTTTTCAGTGGTGGAAGAGGAGGGAGAGAAAGCAAAGTGAGCTTTTCCTTTCAGCACACATACATTCAGAAATCTGGCTGCTCATTTTTTAAAGGTCATGACTTCCTTCCCTGCTCCTCCCTGGGGCACAGCCAGGCCAACCACACCTTTGCCACAAGTCCTCCCCTCCTAAGGTGTCCCTTCTTCGTCTGTGAGGCTCCTCGGATGAAAGTTAAGCCCTTGGAAAGGCACGTGGTGTTGCCACTGAAATAGCCAAGACACCCACCCGCCCACTCAGCCATCTACAAGTGGAGTTTGACCCAGTGCTTTCATGTCAATTAAATGTTCCTTTTTACTGCTGTTTCCTCAAGAAACAAGATTTGCACAGTTGCTTTGGCAATAAATCCTCACCCCACTGGCTAGTACTGAGCAACAATGAGGTTTGCAGGGTGTTAAAAGTTTCTGCAGTTTCCAGAAAACATCTGAGATTCTTTATAGGGAAGAGATGGGACTGGTTGAAGGCTTCCTGAGAAGAGGCAGGCGGCACTGTGACCTGGTCAGTGCGTGTGGCCAGGCTGGCCATGCAGCACACACGGAGCCCCAGAGCTGGCCTGCACGTGCCACCTCTATCCCTGCCAGGGGCACAGGCAAGGTTACACGGACACAGGAGGAAGGTGAGGATCCAAAAAGGAAGGATGGAGTGCCGGACAGTACTGCAGTGGGGCTGCTAGAGAGGCCGTGGGGATCTGCTGTCATGTGCTGGGAATGCTAGAGAGAACCTGGGATGTGAAAAAATTAGGGAGCTGCAAGCCAGTGTTCATTAGCATGGCAGGGGTTCAGCATCTGCTCCCAGCAGCCAGCCTGTCCAGGGCCCACTGCCCACAGACTCCCTGCACACAGCAGGGCTGTGCTGGCCCTCAGTCCCTGTAGGGCTCAGGCCCTTCAGGAGGAAGCTCAAAACACATCTCTTTGTTTCTCGAAGTCACCTTTATCATCTTCACCTTCCTCCTCGACTTTCCTGCCTCCGCTGTCACCCTCCTGCACCACACAGGGGAGAGAGGCACAGCTTTCCCAGCTGTGAATCCTCCTCCCTGGCCATTTCAGTACTTTGCCAGGTCATCATCAATCTCAGAGGAGAGCCCCCAGCTCTCCCTGTTCTCCTTTCCATTTTCCCTGCTTGCTGCTATTTATTACTCTGTGGTATTTGGGGGAGGAATGCAGCCTGTCCCAGGGAAAGGGTTGCTGCCGCCAGGCTCAGCAGGCTAAGTTTAGTTCCTGGCTCTGCCAGGGATTGCCTCTGTAACACTAATCAAAGATTAGATTTCTCCCTGCCTCAGTTTCCCTCTGTAGATAGAAAAGTGTCCTCTTGTAACCTGCCTGAGGTGGGAGCTGGCTTATACAACTTGTTCACACTGCTCCTGTCCCTGGAGCTCCTGCCCTGGCCGAGATCTCGGGGTACTTCTATAATCAGTACAGTCATGTTATGTTTTCATTAAAGGTCTTGTTGTTATACTTTTGATATGAAACATAAAAATACTAACTACAGCTTAATTATAATTCTTCACATTATGATTTTTTAATTTTGCATGCAGTTTCATTTAAATTGTAATTCTCTAAGAAATAAAATTACTCTGGGATTGCTCTCACAATTCCATATATTGATGTGAGAGCTGATGTGGCCACAGACAATCCGTCAGTCTTAGAACCCTTCCCATGGGTTTCCCAGGAAGAAGTCAGTATTTGGAGGTGTGACCAGGGCTACTCTCTCTGTTGTAGGAATGAAATGATAAGAGTCTGTGAACAACAAGAAAAGAAAACTCTCTGTGTATGAGCTGAAGGCTCGGCTTGATGCCGTCTCTTTAAAAAATTGCTCAAATGATACATTAAAAAGCAAAGCTCTTGTATCACATACATATTTCATCTGCACCTTGGAACTGTAATTAATGGCACAGAAGGCTTCATCTGACAAGCTGTCCTCGGGGCAGACTTTTTACTTCTATCTACATCAACAGTGCTCGCTGCTACTGTTTCCCTTGGCAAAACTCCTCAGCTTCACCCCGCTCCATAGCAGGAAGGCAAGCAGATGTGAGGCTAATCCACGTTTCTCTCTCCATTGATGAATACTTCCCTCAGATACAATAGGACTAAAGAGAATAATTTTTCAAAGATGGAAGAAGACACATGGAGACACACACAGCAGGAGGTGAAGAGAAAACTCCTGTTTGTAAAGCCTGCCTGCTGTGTGAAATGGTCAATGCTAATTCAAACTGAATACGATCGAAATGAAACACCCAGGGCCAAATTAGTCCCTGGTGCAGCACCAGTAACCCAAAGGCAGATGATTTGATTTCACTGAACTTATGCCAGGAGTGAACTTGACCCGCGGCGTTACGCGGTGTCCAACAGTACAGCCAAGAAACCTGAAATACATCACAGGCATCCAACAGGGGTGTTCTGGCTGTGGCCAGTGTTCCAGTGCATGTCTCCAGTTCTCAGTTCTTGAGCACTGTCATCCCTGATAACCATTTCTGGTGGTCATTTTCCCCATCATTTTCACAATAGTGATGGTCATTTACCTTTGTCTTTATGAAAAGGTTGCAGAGGCTGTCCAAAAATATGAGGAACAATAAAGCAATTTGGTTTCTGTACCTACCAAATATTGTATTTTTTTCTAAAAAATTTAAATGAGAAAAAAAAGAAAAATAATGAAAAAGAAGTGGTAACCTTTGTGGAAGATCTGCCTGATGTAATGCATGCTCATACAATGTGTACTGAATCCATCACAAAGCAAGTCAGCTTGCAGCAGGATGGAGATGCACTGGCATTAACTCTGGAAGAACGGAGGTGGTGTGAACCATAGGATCCCAAAGGCTTTCAGACACCGATTTATAGATCTTAGGTTATGCGCAGGAAAGAATTTATGTTTGGCTTTCCCCTTGTTTTTTGTGACACGTAAAAGCTGCGGCTGCTGAGCCTGGTTTCTCTGTTTGAGCGGCCGTGCCGTGCTGCAGTGTCACCCAGCAGCTCTCTGCAGGGGCACGTGCCATTGTGGCAGGGTCGGTTTCCAGGCTCAGCCCAGGCTGTTTGCACAGACTCCTCTCCTGCTTGTTCAGGGCCTGGCAGCCACCCAGCACCTGGACAAGAAGGACTGAACTCAGTGGGAGCTTTGCCATCAGCTCTCAGGGTACTGGGCCAATACCAAATAGTAGGTAATACTTCCAGCCTGGTTAGAGACCCTGTTCATTCCCCTGAGCACTTTTAATGCCCAAAAGTGGAACTTCGTGTATGGTGTTCTGGCTCTAAGGTTTATCCTGCTGATCATCTGCATTTGTATTATATTGAGCTATTTCATCTAGGGTCTGGCAGTAGCTAACACTGTTATCTCTTCTTACCAGTGACTCAGATACACACACATACACACATACACTGCTGGGTTGGATGGGGCCCCGAGCAATCTGGTCTAGTGAAAGGTGTCCCTGTCCATGGCAGGGGGATTGGAACTAGATGATCTTTAAGGTCCCTTCCAACTTTAACCATTCTATGATCTATAAAATCTCAGCTGTGTGATCGTTCTGCAAGCTCAAACTATGAGATTTTATAAAACCATAGTCAAAACTTGGCTTTTTATCTGCCTCTCTTTCTAGATTGCATCTGGGTTTAATTTGGCTTTTGTATCTTCCAAAGAAGAATTTAATTATTTTGGGTTACTTATACACACCTTGTTATCCACTACCTACATGTCTTTTACTACATAACTTAATACTGCAAAATACTGCTTCATGCTTGTATCTACAGCCTTAGAAATAGTTCTTTTATGAGCAGCATCATTGATTTTATCAGTGCTAAATGTTGCAAGATACAAAACATACAAGAACGAGGGAAACAATCAAACCTTGAAATTTTGACACTCATATAGATACTAGATGTTTCCAAAATGATTCTCAAAGCATGGGCACTAATACAATTCCATGGTTAGGTGACACAGGTTATTAAATCAGTGAGGAAGAACACGTAAAGGAGACAGACACATCAATATTGGACATACGGAGCTTAGAAGACAGTGAAGTAAATCAACAGAAACACATGATTTCAAGATAGAAAAGGCCATTTGAGCCTCGTACCCAAAAGCTGCAAGAACTAAGAGTTGTCATTCTCCCAGTCAACCACCTTGTGCTGGGGAGAAATGAAGATGTAGGAAAATAATGGACTAGAGGCAGTGACAAACTATAAGAACTTTCTTCAGAGTTCAAAGTCTCACATTTTTATAGATAAGTGGATGCTGCCTCTGGCCAGCCCAGGGATGCTGGCCTTGCAGCTGGAGAGTCAAGGAGGTCCCTTGCATGGTGCACAGAGGAAGAGGCCCCTTGGACTGGGGTAGAGCCTTGAGAGAGCCCTGTCACTGCCCTTACCTCCTCAGGCTTGGCACCACGGAGCGATGCAGGCACTGTGCCTGCTTCTGAGGGGACCAGAGGTGCTCATACCCTAGCACAAGCTGCCCACCGCAGGCCTGGAGGGAGCTGGAAAGGAGACCCCACCAAGCCAGATCCTACTGTCTTGACTGACTCTTAGAGGGTGATTTATCATTTTACATCCATGCATTAGGGTCAGAGCATCTCTGCAAATGCAGCGTCACCTGTAGAGTCATCAATGTCTTGTGAGGATGGTGTGGGAGAGGCAGGGCTGGAGCCCAGTGGTAGCACGGCCCCACACAACCTCCCGGAGCAGGTTCACCATTCAGCCCAACGCCACAGGCTGCTGAAATGGCAGGACAGCAGCTGGATCTGCTCATCTGGTGGGTGCCAGTGATGATGCCGGTGGATCTGGTGACAGGATTCATCTCTCTCCACGTGGGCAGGGGATTTCTCTGCCCTCTCCTCCTCTCCTTGCTGCACTCACCCCACCTGTGTCATACACCACCACACACTCCTGCTCAGTCCCTCTATCACCTGCTGGAAAAGAGCAGCAACGCCGGTGTGATTAAAGATAATGAGCTGCTGATTAGCACTGGAAAACATAACTGAAAACATTTCATTTCAATTGCCTTCCTTGTTGAGTCAATTAATATAAAACACAAAGCCTCTCAGCTGTATTACCATGCCTGCTTGGCTCAAAACACTTCGACTGAACAGGTTTGTGATTCGTATTTGTGTTGACTTGCACCTGCCATTAGCATAACAAAAGAGACTAATAGCACCTTTCAGATGATTCCCAGTGATGCAGCTACTCTTTGGGCTATGACCCACTTGCTGTGGGGATCCTTGAGCTGCAGGCAAGGTGCAACACAGTCCTTATTCCACAAGCACAAGACTTCCTGGGTAAGCCATGCTGAGGAGAAATGTCCACGGACCACCTGCTCTACGGTATTTAGATTGGGCTTCATACAGTGCTGTGGTATCTGTCAGCTGCTTGAGGAGGCTTTGTTCAGGAGGTCTGTGAAAACCTTGGCTGTAACATTAAGGAGGGTATTTTTGATCCCAGACTGATGGTTTGGAAAGTTCAGAGCCATGTTTTAGTCTGAAAGCAGCATTGCAATCAGTAAGGCCATGAAAGCAGAAATAAATGTTCATATTTGCCAGATGACCTGTTTCTCTAGGTATGCTCTGAGTTTACAAACGGTTTGTAAACCCTGTAGACATATCTGAGTGCCCTCTCCTGGAACATGATGGAGTTGCTGTTGCATTCTCTCAATAGGCTGAACGTTAGACCTATGGAAATGACATTTTTTGCTATTTAAGTGTTGTATCATGTATACAACATATAACACACATATGTAATATATAGATATATTATGTATATAGTACAAAAATATAACCTTTATGCTATATGTGTAACATACACTGGCATATACATATATGAGCCAAAGACACAAATACCTGAATTTTCTGCAATTCTAAGAAAATGTTTATAATTGATTTACTTCTTCATGCAACAGTTCACAAATATACCTGCTCTTTTTGCAGCTACAAAAATTATCATTTTACTAGATTTACTGAAAAACGTTTCAGTACCTGGCAGAGACACACCCATCCCTAAGCTACATTCCCCCTCTCACCTATACACTACATTATTCATAGTAATGACTGAGTTAAATCAAGGATACACATAGATTTATTGTGCTTTCTCAAATTGCCACCTATTTTTAAGCAGTTTCAGCAAAAAGCATGCACAGAATATGACTCTGTAAAAAATTAAGTCATTAATACAAGGGAGTTTAACCAAAAAAGAATTTGATGTTTTTATAAATGTTAATTGTTTGGAGAATATTGCACTAGTTTCTGTCTAATTTCACTTTTCAGGAGTTCCTTATAACCAGGTGAAAAGACATCATCAAGAGCAGCAAAGTTTCATAAATTTATTACTAATCATCATAGTTCTGTGCAGGTATGAGCTTTTCTTTTGGGCAATTCAGAATCATAGAATGGCCTGGGTTTGAAAGGACCTTAAAAATCATCTAGTTCTACCCTTCCTAAAATGGACAGGGATGCCTTCCACTAGACCAGGTTGCTCAAAGCCGCATCCAAACACCTGTGGAGCAGAAAGGCTGGGTTTAAACCTCACATCGAAGTATCTGGCCTAGTTTTGACTACCGTATTAAAGTGTTTAGTTTGTCTCCAGTGTGGGAAAGAGGATGTGCAGTTAGTAATTTAGAAGGCTCATTAGGTTTGCTCCATATTCACTATTACATTGGCCAAGGTCTTTAGGCACCTGAAAGTGTCTTGCAACATCTCCTGCAAACAGATTGACACCTCTCAGTAGCACTGGGCAAAGCAATAAAACTAATCAAATTCATTATCCCTCCTTTATGTTGGTATTACTCCATTAATTTTAACAGCCTCCCTTGACACACGGAGGTAAAAAGGAACACAAGATGCCTGCTTTGCTATTTTTGGAAGCTGACTTTAATACACAAAGGTCAGAAAAGCATGTGTGGGTTTATTTAAACACACTTCTTTTTTTTTTTAAACCTTCCAAAATTTTTTATTTACAATAACTTATTTTAAGGCATTTTACTGAAGAAAGAACCTAAAGCAGATATATTTGCTTTAACAGAAAAGAGCGTCATATTTTAAAATTAATACAGGAAACAATTCAATGAGAATTAGGGGCCTGGCTGTGTCTTAGGTTTATTTTAAAAATTGGCATTGATTCTACAGGAACTACCACAAGGACAAATTCACCAAAAGAAGCAGGGATGAGCTGCAATCATTCATTCCCTATTAACGGAGGCAGGGATGCTACAACCATGGGGTGGGAGAGCAGATGCAGCCCTTTCCCTGCTGCCACCTACACCACAGGTCTGCTGGGAAAGATCCTTGGTGTCAACTGATGCTGTGAACATTGATGAGCTGGGAAGGGACAGGACACCATGGTCACACTCTGAGAGCCTAAAGGATTTGTCACAGAGGACTTCTCCATGGTTAGTCATCCTTACAGGAAAAAAAACAACCAAACCAAACCAACCAACCAACCAAGCACACACAAAATACCCAAAACCAAAAAAAACCAACCCAAACCTCTCAACTGTGTGGAAATGTTGTAAGTAGCATATTTTAAACAAGGAACACTGTGTAGCAGTGTCAGCTTGTGGGATCACAGCAGGGGTGGTTTTTCCATGTAACATGGGAGAAATTGCTGTAGTCACCAATGTTATGTCCAGCTTTTCCCTCTGCAGGCTCAGAAAGACTGAAAAACATCCCATGATCTACCAAATGGCTGAAAAAACCTCTGCTGACTGGTAAACAGGCTGGCTCATTCCAGTCTCTTGTCTAATCAAACTAATCTCTCAAGCAGATAGATAGTAATCAAAAACCCAGCATTCTGCTGTAGCTGTGAGGAGCTACTCTGCAAAGAGGGGCTGGACTGAGATTAAAATGGGCCAATCACCTCTTCTGGGCAATATCACCGGAATCAGCAGGGAAAAAGAGTGAACAGGTAGAAATGTACAGCAGGAGAAAAATATGAGTGGGCAGATGTAAGCTCCGTGAGCTCATTAAGGGTGAAGATGTTGGCCTGCTGGGAAATTATTGTCCACTTTATGTCTTGATATCAGAAAGAAATTAACTAGAAGAGCCAAGGCAGTTTTAGCATTTCAGCTACTTAATTATGCCTTTTAAAGTTGTCTTTGAAGCCACAGAGCGAAGGATGAATGAAATGCTCTCTGAAGGTCCTTATAAGTCATTCCCTTCTCTGATGGCAATAATAATTACCTTGTCTTACATCAGTAGGAGTGTTCCTTGTGAATCCCCATACTCCTTGAAAACATTTCCAGCAGGGCAGGCTGAGATAATGATGTGGGTAATTAGAGCTCTGTCTGCAGGGTGCTGGAGCTACGGTGGTCAGCTGTGAACGGCCCTCCTGGGCAGAGCATCCCAGTTTCATCTCCCAAGGCTTAGGCCAGATGAGACAATCCTGCAACTGAGGGAAAGTCCTGCCCAAATGATTTGACTCCTCCTAGGTGTGTGGACTCCAAGGGAATTTTCTTCCTTATTGTCGGCTGCAGACAAAATGGTAGATGAGATCTTTGTTAGATTTTAACCACTAGAAAACACCATTACTGTCCTTCAGTCTGTGCACTGCGTGACGCATCACACAAGCTGCTAATGAATATCCTGACTCTATTTAAACACTGAAACCTATCCACTAATGGCCAATGTCAAAAGAAAACACATAAAAAGGCAGTGGTATCTGAGCAGCATTTTTGTGTCACTGATGTTTCATCTGGCATTTGCAGAGCGACACTGCCCAGAAATTGCATCCCTGGAGCACCTGCACCTGTGGCAGCAGCAGCTCTGGTGGAGCAGCAGGCAGGCAATGGCAGATTGCAATGGGACTTTCCCTGCCAGCACCTGACATAGGCATGAATAATGAAGGGATTCATTAATCATTTACAGAATAGCTGTTCCTGTGGATTCATCAGTATTACAGATTCATGTTGAAGTCTTTCTCTTTTGATCTCACTGAGCATTTTGCGTTTGGAAAGGTCATGCTGTCCCTAGGATGGAACAAGTCACAGCAGGAGAGGGTTTTGCAGCCGTGGCTCAGCCACTTTGGGATCCCTGCCCTAGCTCACAAATCACAGCACTGGTCCACGTACATCCTGGCCATGAACATAAATGGACATGCACTCTTCAAATAACAAGAAAATGTGAAAAGAAGTGAAAAAATAATATTAAAAATGTAAAATTTAAAAGTTATTTAAAATGTAATTATTCCCCCCATCCATCTCTGTTCAGTGCTGTCTTCCGAGTGCAGCGCTTCCTACTGCTCTCCCAGCACCTCGACTCCCTTCCTCCGTCCATCCCTCATCCCTCAACCCACACCCAGGGAAGGACACAGCTAGCCAGAACCCTCCAGCTCCACCTCAGCCCTCCTTCACATACAGCCCCCTGCACCGCCCTGGGGCCCAGACTGGCCTCCCGTACTGTCCCCATCTACCCTGCCCGCCTGCCTTGCCATGCTCAGAGCTGCCCTGCCTGTGCTCCCTGCCTGCCGTGCCCGTGCTCCCCGCCCCCCTCCCTCCCCAGGCCCATGGCTGCCCTGCCTGTGCGGCGCAGAGGCGCCCTGCCTGCCCTCCCTGTGCTGATCAGAGCCGCCCTCCCTGCCCTCCCTGCCTGCCCTCCCTGTGCTGATCAGAGCCGCCCTCCCTGCCCTCCCTGCCTGCCCTCCCTGTGCTGATCAGAGCCGCCCTCCCTGCCCTCCCTGCCTGCCCTCCCTGTGCTGATCAGAGCCGCCCTCCCTGCCCTCCCTGCCTGCCCTGCCTGCGCTCCCTGCCTGCCGTGCCCGCGCTGCCCGTCCCGGGGCAGCACCAGCCGCGCTCCCGCCGCTCCGGCTGCACCGGCCGCTCCCGGCCACAGGAGGGGAGCGCTGCCGCACGCACCCGGACGGTTCCCCGGTCCCTCCTGACAGAAAGCTGGGGCTATGCCCCAGTCCCTTCCTGCGGGACGGGAGAGACCGGCAGGAGCCCCGGGCGGGGCGCTGCAGGAAGGAGGGAGCGGCCGGGACCCCCCGGATCCCCGGCAGCACATGGTGACCATCCTCACAGCCCGGCCGTGTGCGAAGGGTTGTGACGAACGCGGGCAGCCCGACACCGTGAGCGACAGACGTGTGTGTGAGCACACCCACGGAGTCTGCCACTCGTGACGTGGGACTCTCAGCGAGTCAAGCGAGGCCCCCAAACACCCAGCAGAGTCAACCACGGCGTCCAGATCTCGCTGTGCTCACGACAGCACACCCAGGACTGGGGAAGGGATGATGCGCTGTGATTTCGTGCTCCTGAAGCATTTATCCACCAGCTAAGATTCTGCTCCATAGTATCTAAAAAAAAAAAAACCCCAAAAAAACCCCCAAACCCTCGTTAACGTACATACGGTTGTTTTTCTGGTTTTGGTGGGCATTTCTAGATGCTTGATAGCTCAAGCAGGGCATGGTGTGCCTGCTCTGATCGCTGCTCGGCTGCAGGCATACAGCGTTCAGTGGCTTAATCGAAGATTGGGAACTGTGGCTTCAAGGGGAATATTGGGCTGGATCCGAAGCTTGTTGGAGTCAACAGGGCTCCCACTGGGGTTTTTAATCAGGCCTATCATTAATTCCCTAATGAAGTTAGCCGCTTATCTTTATTAGATGGACTCTTCAATGAATTGATTTAATCTAGAGGACTTCTCCTCCCTGACAGATTTTCAGAACCCCACGCACTCCTGCTTCTGCGCAGAGCCCGGCCTGCCCTCAGCCAACCGTGCTCTGCTTCCCAAGGAGCTAATCAGCTGGCCCATCTCCTCTCAATCAATAAACATTTATTCTAATTGAAACCAACATCGACTGGATACCAACCAGGAATGTGAAATGCTCTATAAATAATGTGCATGAGCTGAAGCCTGAGAGCTGGCAATGGCAGGGGCTGTCAGTGGGAGTGCTAATGGGGGAGGGCACATACCACCCAGCGCTCTGTCACTCTCCCAATGCCCTGTTTACAGCTCTCACCAGGGAGCTCCCTGTCTCACTTTGATGATGAATTTGCTTCCTCTGATGGATCAACCTCCCAATCCCCCATTGCAACACCTTGCAGAATGCATTGCCTAACGAGAATTCCTCATTAACATATAAATCATGATGTATGTCTTTTTGGCACCCCAGGCAAAACAATGGGCCGAGAGCTCCCCCCCCAACCCCACCTCCCTCCCGCCATCAAGCTTTTCCCTGAAGGGAGAACTTTCATTGATTGCTAAATGGAAGGTGAAAAGAGTGAAATCGTTTAAGTGTATGACTCCTCTGATGCGCTACAGTGTAGACTTTAAGTAAGCATATGACTTCCTCAGCGAGGATGTCAGGACCTGAGCAGACACTGCTAGCACTGCTCTGTGCTGAAGTTAAACTCTTTTCACAATCAGTCTGGGAATGACCAGCAAAAATACCTTCAGGCGTTTATTGCTTTATATCTAGCTCTACTACAAACTGGGTGGTGGTAGGTGACTGCCTCCGGTTTTTTAGCCTTTACGGACAAGTTAGGATCATCTGAACTAGTAAATGTTCAGTTCATTCACTAGAGCAAATAAAGAAATTGCCCCAAACTGCCACCGCTCCTCCTTGGTTGGACTGTGCAGAAAATCATCTCTGGTTCTGGATTTTCATATGGGTATGCCGTGAGGCTGATATCAATGCAGCAGCTGTATCTGCCAAATCTGGCTAAAAAATCAGGGCGGGAAGCACCACATTGTCCACTGAATCAGATGAGGGTTGGTGAGAGACAACACAGTGTAGTTACACCTCAGGGCCTTGATGGTGTGTCCAGGAAAAGGACCGTGTTGGCACCACCCGCAGCAGCAGCAGGAAGGAGCTGTTGAGCACTGGAGACTGCAGTGCAGCCACCTTGGAGGACCCCCTTCCTCCTTCAGAGCTGCACTGGAGACATGGTGTGCAGGACCTCACAAACCCATCATCAGCACTCTGTCAGTACCTGAAGAAGCAACAAGAGCTGTGAGAAAGTTCACTTGGGTGAATGGCAAGGAAATCTCTTGATCAAACATTCTCAGCCCATCCCTTGTGCTTCTCTGACTTCCACACCAGTGGCACAGCCCACATAAGCTGTCCTTCCCTCAATCTCAGGGAAGCCTGTCCTGCGGCTTCTCCCATTCCCTGGCATGTCTGGTAGATGAATCAAACTTCCATATGGTGCATTTGGCATGAGGTTCCTGCTTGGAGAGCACAACAGATGGTCTTTAAGGAACAAGATGTGGTTGCTTCCCACAATACCTCATCCCAGACAGTGCAGCAGAAAGTCTCTTAGTGTCTCCTTTCCAGTTCTACATATGTACTTTTTACTGGAGTCTGCATGGTCTCAGGGAAGATGCGGAGAGGGAATAGCCAAAATACTCACCTAGATCCTAGACCAGCACCTGAGACCAAAGTGAGAAGCGCTTCTGAGAGTTTGATCATCCCCAGGGTTGGATCCACAACAACAATTCCCACCACATCCTTCCAGCCAGCAATCTGCCACCCTCTGAGCTCAGACAGCCCAGCTTCTCCCCAAAACACCACCAGTGCTGCCCTGTCCCTGCCTCTCCTGTCTCCTTTCAACTCCAGCTCTTTCTTCACAGCAGCTCTTCCTCCACAGGCTTTCTCCTACATTGCCCTACCTGTGCTCCTCAGGTTGAGGATAAGTGCACAAGCACCATGTGCGCAGCACAGGCACCATCTTCTTTTCTCCTCTCACCTTTTCTGGGAAACTTTCTAATTTCACACAAAAATTCATGGGCAATTGAAATTTTGCCAGTTTCAACAGAAATAATAAGAATGGTGTAACTGTTGCAAATTTGCCTTTTTGCTGTCCTACCTTCTGTCGATGCTAGGCTTTACATCAAACACTAAGTGCAGCCTCCAAATTTAAGCACACACAAGACAGCTCACCCTCCCTTCGAAATTCTGTTTACCATCCATTTGCTATATTACACAGGATTTAAAACAAGGAAACATTATTTTCTTGTTTTGTATTTACATTAGAGATTGGTATCAGTTTAATTAAATAATCTTAAAATAATTTCATAGCAGGCACTGTTTTCCTTGTGTAGACAACAGCAGAGCATGGAGCCGGTGTAGCTCCATCCAGCTTTGCTGAGGTGGGGCTGGGCCAGCTGGGCAAGGAGGGGAGCCCACCATGATGCAGCTTGTGGTCATTGCCTCCAATGGCACTGCCAGAAGGAGAACTTGGAAATTCCAGCAGGTCTTCCTGGAGAGGTGTCCTTTGGTAACATGCAGGAAACATGAAAAGGAAGCCTGGTGCCGTTGATGTAAGGCAGGCTATAAAAAAGGCACACAAGACTCGTTCCTCCTAAATCCCAGTGTTTTTTTGGCATTTATGCATCACAACACCCATTTCTTTCATTTGTCCAGAGTGCTGTTTTCAGTTTTACAACTTTTTTGAGGTGTTATTCACTTACTGTCCAGGTCTTACCTGGTACACCAGTGTTAATCCACAGCTGTTCTGGCACCATCTGCTGATCTAGTCCTCCCATTTTCTTGTCTTCTTTATGTTTTTTCAAAAATTAGTATAGGGGCCTGGAGTTCTGACTGTTTAAACTGCTCAATACTTCCTTCACAATCTTTAGCTGTGGGCTTGAGTCATGGCTGTGGATTCTCTTCTACTGACTCATACAAGGGAAAGAACTCATCTCTGTTAGAAGACTGAGTGATCAAAATGATTTATACTCATCCTGCCTTTATCCCTTTCAAATGTACTGTGTCACACAGACCCGAACTGTAAATGTCTTGTGAGGAAATAAAACCCATGATGAGTGACTTTGAGCATGACAGTTCTCTGGGCAGCCTCAGCTGCCCTCAGTCCTGGGAGCAGCTGTTGGAAGATGCACCACAGTGACAAAGCTGTCCATCAGCTGCCACCAGCAGTGGTGGATATGGGTGGAACAAGTTAAAAGGAGGCTTATGATCATGTGTACTGGTTTTGGCTGGGGTGGAGTTAATTTTCTTCCCAGTGGCTGATATGGGGCTGTATTTTGGATTTGTGCTGTGCTGAACACGTTAATAGAGATGTATTTGTTATTGCTGAGCAGAGCTTACACAGACTCAAGGCCTTTTCTCCTTTCTGTGCTGCCATGCAGAGAAGTTGGAGGTGCAAGGGAGGTTGAAAGGAGACACAGCCAGGACAGGTGACCCCAACTGACCAAAGGGATATTCCATAGCATATGACATCATGCACAGTATATAAAGTGAAGGAGGAGGAAAGGGGGATGTTAGGAGTAATGGTATTTGTCTTCCTAAATAGTTGTTACCGTCATGGAGCTCTGCTCTCCTGGAGAGAGCTGAACACCTGCCTGCCCACGGGAAGCCGTGAATTAATTCCTTGTTTTGCTTTGCATGTGTGTGTGGCTTTTTCTTTCCCTATTAAACTGTCTCTATCTCACCCACGAGTTTTCTGCCTTTAACCTTTCCAGTTCTCTCCCTGATCCCACTGCTGGGGGAGCGAGCGAGCGGCTGCCTGGGGCCTGGCTGCTGGCTGGGGTGAAACCACGACATCATGGAAGTTGTATGCCTGGCTCTCACACCAAGCACAGGGACTTGTGGAGAATACAGCCCTTCCTTAGGAGAAAGCTCTCAGCAACCTGGAGCAGTGCAATAGCCAGCGCAAGATGCATCCAAGGGCACGTGGGAACTTTTCTAGGGCTTCACCAAAGGCAATGTGTGACTGTCCCTTCCCCAACAGCCATCACCTCAGACTGGCAGAGCCCCCATAGCTGGGGAAGCTGAGGAAGGGCATGGCTGTCTTTGCTGCTGTTGTGAGAGAACAGATTGCTGTCATCAGTAACCAGGCCAAGAGGCAACACAAAAAAGATGCACGCAACCTCTTACAGCTGGGGTCATACAAAATGCTTAGCACTTCCACCATCCTAGCCTTACTCATCATGCTCTCCAAATACAGGGTAATGGGTCTGCAGAATCCCTTTGTGCAGTAGTATATCTAGAGGTTTGGGGTTTCTGAGCCTGAGATCTTTGCTACAAGTCACAGGAACAGTGCAAGCTGTGATTGCACAATAGTTAAACATCACTAACCAAGTGTTTCATCTGGTGTGCTGTCCCAGTCCCTCCTGCATACCTCGTTGCTGGCATGATGCTTATCTGACCATGGTGTAAGTCAGTTTTGGAACTAAACCAGCAGAAAACTGACCTGGCAAAAAAAGAGAATTGCTTTCTCTTAGGTAAGCTCCTGCACTGGCTCATTGCAGTGCCTGGGAGATGGGAGTGCCTCTCAGGGCGTATCTCCATTTGGGGAGGTATTTCCATTTGGCAAGTGGGGGACCATGCCAGTGCTGACCAAAGCAGTTTTAAAGTGAAGTGGCAGAGCAGACTCAATTGCCCTATCATGCAAAGGGACAACTAGACACAGGAACCCAGGCATTGTGATGAAATGCAGTACTCCACATGTTCAAATTTGAGGTCTTCCCTGAAATCCCTTGTAGAAGGGATCTAGCATGTGCACTTGTGTTGTTCACATTGTGTTTGCAAGTATGTTGTCTGAGGAGGCTGTGGAATCTCTCTCTTTGGAGATAATAAACACCACCAAGATACAATCCTATGCAATTGGCTGTACGCAGCCCTGCTTCAGCAGGGAGGTTGGACAAGATGACCTCCAGAGCTGCTTTCCAACCTCAACCATTCTGTGATGATTTTGTGTCCCATTAAATACAATTCAGAAGCAGCTGTAAGCACATGAACCTCGGGGTGGAAGGCACAGCCCCAGGGATGAGAGACAGAGGGCAGTTTCTTCATTAAGGTGAGTCAGCCTCAGTCTGCACAGAGGATGGTGAAAAAGTGGGGTTTGTGCAGCTCTCAGGTTCTGGCACCCACGTTCTCACTGCCTCCCTGGCCTCCAGACCACACTCATGCAATCACGGGCCCACATCAGGGAGCTCCTGACTTAACACTAATATATGCTTCAGGTTAATTCCTGGCTCTCTAATGCCTGTTGATCTGGCCGGCTGTGTAGCAGCCCTGCTGCAGGGGATGGTGCAAGGGAAGTGGTGGTAAAGCTTCTCCAGAAACACAGATTCATACTTGTTTTAGCAGAGCACAAAACCACATGGGCAATGATCCTGTACCACGGTTGCCTCAGAAACCCCTGCTACTGCTCTGCCCTTTCTTCTGTCCTTTCTATGTCCCCCTGCCCCTTCTCCAGACTCTCTTTACCAATATATTCTAATTTCTCAGCAACCTCCCCTTTCCTCTGGCACTTATCCAGCCAGTTCTTTCTCGCTAACGTCACTGACTTATTTTAAGTTCTTTGCTCAGAAAGTTTTCTGCCATTTTAGTGGGTTTCAGGGAGCAGGAGCTCAAGGTACCTGGCAGAAGTACAGAGGCAAGGGCAGACAAGGAGTCTGCGAGGCTCTGTTGACAGTGATGAGGTGCTGCTTTAGCTTGGCAGACCAAAGTCAGATGTTCCTATTCATTCTAATTCTTCAATTTAATTATTTGTGTTCTTTCATGCCCTTTACTGATTAAAATGAAGATTTTGAAATGTGAACTGGGCTTGTAAATGTAGTCACATATATTTTTTCCCAGTTGCTGAACCAATGCATTTAACAGCTCACTAGCCTGAAATGAACGCTATTACATGGCTGGAGTGTGGATAAATAGTAAGCTGATAGCAGGGTTGAGATGTAAATCTACAGATTTCAAGGGCAGAGGCTCTCAGAAGTCCCGACTGTACTGTACCTCAGGAGCAGCCCTGGAGGAGCAGAGGGAAGAGCCAGCAGACTGACAGGCAGCCCCTTTCCAGCTCTGCCCTCGTGTTTAAATGCAAACAACTACTGAGAACAGAAAATAGAAATATTAATATATATATATTCCTGCCATTCCCTGCGTGTGATTAATCCTCTTTTCTTTTACCAGTGAATATATTAGTGAGAGTAGGCTAATAATGCAGAGGCATCTGGCTGAGACTGGAAGGAGTAGCATGTTTATGCATTATTAATACATTAGGAAAAACAGACTTCCCTGGCCTGACTGAATGTATTGGATCAGTATGGAATGGCAGTTATAGGACATTTAGCACTGGCTTAATTTGCTTATCTTTTGCAATGGAATAATCTTCAGGATGTGGCATGCTTATTTTGGCAAACAGTGAAAGAGATGATGTTTTGAAATAGCCTTTATTGAGCAGTTAGTGCATAACGTTATTCCTAAAGGAGAGAGTGTGATCTGGGAAGTAGTGCAGGGTGAACAGATTAGGCAAAGCATGAATTTCTACCTTAGCAAATCTGTCATTACAAACTGTGTCTTTGGGGATCCTTGGTTATCTGAGAACTGCGGTGCTCCAGTCTCACCAGTGAAACAGAAAACTTTTGTGGGGAACACAGAAATACAGTGGGGCTTCCTAAGGCATAACTGTGGCACAGAGGAGATGCATTTTGTTGACTAGTTTATGTCTTGACAAATGTAACGCACCATAAGGAGGCTAAAAACTCAAAGCTTGTGCAGTAGGGCAGGGGGCCATTGGGGCTGCCCAGGTACGAGACATAATAATCAGTTTTATTTTCCAGCTTTTTCTCCCTTTGATTTATTGGTTGGATGTGTGACGGTTAAATCAGCAAGAAACTGGAAGAGGCCTCAATCTTGGGAAGATAGAGCTACATACATTTGTGTGCTGCTCCTTTTCAAAGGATGAAGTGACTTTGTTAGTATCTAGCTCGTAAATCAGGGGGGCAAGGAGACAGCCCGGCTTCCCTCTCTGCAGCCTCTGACATATGAAAACCTCGGCTCAGCAGAAGCATTTCCAGCAGCACTGGGAGTGCACCAGATGTATCTCTTAGCTGTATTGGCACCAGGCTCCTGGAGTAGGATTCATTTCACAAGCCTGTGTCTGAACTAGTCACTCTGCCCTGCTGCTATAATCGATAGGTCCTCTGAGAACGTAATTCACCCTGTGCAGGAGCAGATATCTAACAGGGGTCAAATGCATTGCCCCAGAAAGGGCCTGTTTCTCTCTGTTGATTACAGGGAGTGTCGAGACTGCTGCCTCTGCTGTAGCTGCCCACGAAATGCTGGTGAGATCTCCCTGCTGTGGCAGAGGTGTCTGGGCACAGCACCCACAGCTTGGTGGTGCTGCAACATGGGGCCACGGCCACGGGGCTGTGGAGAACCACAGCTCTGTCACAGAGACAGCAGAGCCCTGGGGCACAGTGTGGTGGCACCCGGGAAACTGCCCCTGGCCAAGCTGGCTCACAGAAGGCCACAGTGGCTGCTCAGGAGCCGGGGTGCACATGGTGCCTTGGAGCAGGATGTCCCTTCAGGGAGCCTGCCCAGATAGTCAATGCATATCTGAGGCATCTTGAAATCCCAGCTGAACCTGGGACTGTGCTGAAGTAACAGCAGAACATGCATGAAATAGGATGTCTTGATTAGGATGAAGCAAGGTACATCCTTCCAGCACAAATTGCTACCTGGCTTAAGAAACAGCCTCCTCTGGAGGTGCCAAATTCATGGGCACCAATCTGCCATGCACAGACCCAGCAGACCGAGGCAGCACAGAGCTGCTGTGCTCATCCAAGGGTTGTGCAGGTAGGCAGTGACTGCAGCCAGGCTGGGGATGGGCCATGGCAGCCGTGCAGACACCAATTCACTCCCAGGACTGTATGGGGTGCTGTGCCACACTTGTGATAGTGCTAAAAACCAGACAGATCTTTGTCTTTTGGGAAGACATGTCTTTCTGGAAAGCCATGAAACAACATTAAAACCAGTTACTCAGAAGCCTGCCACTTTTCCAGTCCCCAGGCAGGGTGCAGCTTGACAGCAGCTCCCAGGCAGAGACAAGCAGATGCATCCACCGTGCTGAGCCCTGGGATAGGGGCGAGGCTTGGGGACGGCACTAGGCTCAGCCATAGCTGTGGGAAGCACTGAGGCAAAAACCCACAGCATGAGATTCACACCCAGTGTGTGCGACTTGACGGGTCTGTCACTTCACAGAGCCAGGCTCTGTCCCCCAGCGAATACGGATGACAAAAGGACAGATGCTGCCAGACTGCTTGGCCTTGCTGTCGCTGCAATGGCAATGACACTCCACTCAAAAACTTGGCAGCTCTGGAAGAGAAGTCCTAGTTCCTTGTCCTGCCCACAGGACTGTGGCTCTCCCCGAAAAGCATGAGACCATCCTGAGTTTCTTGATATTTCCTGTTTCCAGAGAAAGAAGACGCCCTAGAAAATGCTAGTTTTGTGACTTGTTTGAAATAAGTTTGCACCTCTCTGGTGGGGAGAGTTTGAATATTTGGGCCATGCTTTTGCAGTGCCTGACGCCCACACGCTCCTGGTCCTACCTGCATCCTTCCCCCCTTCAGAGCCCCCTTTGGCTCAGCGGGGAAGGAAAACAGTTTGAGTTGGCAAATAGCTTGCCATGAAAATGATGAATTCAAGAGCACGTGGAGCTTGTGGTTGAAAAAACCCGTCTGATCAGCAGAACATTTCTCCCTCAGCTTCTAAGGGCAGATTTAGTCTCAAGGCCAAGCTGCCATGTGGTTATAAAATAGAAGCAGGCCTGAAGACTGATCTAACTTTCTTCAATTGTCTGTGTATCTTTAATCATGTTCACCACTTAAAATGCAGTGGAGCTGGCAGCTGATAATTAGACTGAGCCTGAAGCAGCATGGCCAGTGGCCAGATCACATGGCTCCTTTTATCTGCATATTTATGCATTTAAAGGAGGGGAAAACTTTCATAACATTTTAATAACTAGGTTTTTCTGAAACCATAAATCCAGTCCTCTGGGCTTAGCCTACACTCTCTTTCTGATCTTACATAAGTGGAAGAGGGTGGGGTGCTTTGTTTGTTCTCCCTATTCTTTTCCTGTGCATGAACGTGCAAAACCCATCCTCTCCAGATTGGGGTCCTCTGAAGGATGGGAGGGTCAGGCAAGGTAAAACTGCACTTCTAAGGATGAAGGTATAACTTTGATTTGGTTCCTGGCGTGGGAACAATTCCCCTTTCCCAAGATAGTTCATCTACAGACTGGCAGGAATGAAGCTCCTTTGCTAAACAATGACTCCAAACAAAGAATTCCTGATATCTGTATTTCAAACAGAAGCTACAACTCACGTTGGCTGTTGCCCTTCTTAGCACATCACCATCAGATTCCGCCCTACCACAGTGATCCCTCAGACCATGAGCTGAAAGATGTCAAAATGAAGGGAGCTGGTCCCAGTCCTGCTCTGTGGGTGCAGGAGCTCAGTCTCCACGCGTGCTGCCAGACACAGCAACACAGGGTGGGCAGTCTCCCTGCCTGTGGTGCCTCCACCCTCCTGCCACGGGCAGATGGATCCCTGCTGCCGCCCCAGCCACCACCTTATCCCTTGGTGGGGCAGTATCGAGGCAATGCTGCGAGGCACTCTGACAAGGGGCATGCTGTCTCCATCTCCCCTGCCTGTGGGTGGCAGCTCCCTGACAGCCTTGGTGACATCCCGCAGGTCCTTCTCAGTGAGGCTTTGCAGACTGTCCTCCCTCTCCCTGGAGGCATCACCGGAATCTGCACAGGGGCTTTTCCATTAGTATGGAATGACAGCCACTATCAGCAGGAAAACAGAAGGTGAGGATGAGAGACTAATCCTTATGCTGCTGTGTTGTCTTTGTAAGGTGGAGGAAGCACTGTTAAAATAACTCCATTGATTTCTTTCAAAGGTGAAGCACTCAGTTAAAATAAAATTAAAAAACATCAAATGAGATGCAGTTCTTAAAAACTTTAGCTCTTAAAAAATTACTATTTTTAAAGGAAAAGTTAGTTATTCTGGGCTGGAAGCAGCTTCTACTGAAGGTTCTCTGGGTGAATCAAAGAATATTTTGCTGATTTATAAAGGTCTTGGTAGAGGATTTAATTGTTATTTCCATACAGCAAGCAAGCAAACAAAGCAGTTGCAATGGTTAGGCAATTTCCAGAGTACATCTTGAACTGGCCTTTAGCTGTACCAGTGAAACTTTGGGATTTGGTACAGTTCTAGAGTACAAGTGAATTTAGGCGGGTGCCACTGCTTTGTTTTGGAGGTAATGCTAATTGGCACAGTTCCGTAACAATAGTTTTTCTAGACAAAGTGAAAGAGTCAAGCCCAGAAAAATGCAAACCAAGGCATCAGCTCCACTGGGAGGGACTGTGATTTGTTTATTGTGTATGTAAAGAATCAGAACAAACAAACAAGGTCAAGATTAATTAGCAGTGGGAGTACACGACTCCCTCCCCAAGTGAATGAGGAACAGCGCTGGGCCAGGCACAGGAGCAATGCCGAAATATTGCTTGGCATTTTCTGTTGGAGGTCCAAGAGAACTTCCTTTGCCAACCAGTGTTCCCAAGACATTCATAAACCACCTCTCTGGCTACCCAACGTGATGATAAACTTGTGTCCCTAGGTTTAGCTATCAAGCTTTTAATCTAAACCTGAACTCTCTGATCTGTCATCTGAAGTAGTAAGGGAATTTGCACCAAGGTTTTTCCCCACAAAGAAAAGCAATTCACTTGCTAAAGACATTACGTAGAATATATATCTTACAGATACAAGAATTTGGAAATTTGGGTGTTTTGTAATTTTGGGGGTTGCCGGTGTTTAATTTCATTTTGGGGTTGTATCTTATATTTCCAGTACTGTAAGTAGGGCAACAGATTTTAGCCAAAAAGTCCACTTGAGATTCCTATTGATTTTGATGGGATTTGAGGATAAATACTGATAAATGTAACATAATGTAGGAATTTGCATTTTCTTAAGCCTTGTCTAGACTTGGATTTGGAAGGTGTGATGAACCATGTGACTAATACAATGTAGTTAAGGCAATGTGGTTTTAATGCACAGCTTTAACCTTGGTTGTTTTTCAGGAAGCTATTACTACATTTATTACTATGTTGTATTTAGCACTTGCTAATCTAGAAACCATCAATGGTAAATGAGAAGAGAGGTTACAAATCAAAGGCAGGCTGATCTTGTGGTTACACCTTTCAGGTGTGGCCTTCTGCTACACACAGGGCTATTTCACCTCTGACAGTAGAGGAATAAGTGCTTCCCAGCCCTACCCATCACCTGTGAGGTACTACTTCCCTGGGGAAACGGTAGAATCACCCCTCCTGGAAGTGTTCATAAAATGTGTAGACGTGGCACTTAGGGACAGGGTTTAGTGGTGGACTCAGAAGTGCTAGGTTAATGGTTGGACTTGATGATCGTAGGGGTCTTTTCCAGCTTTAATTATTCTCTGATTCTGTGATTCTATGTGTTGGCTGCAAGGACAGGAGGGAGAGACCTGAGTGTGCAGTCACCAGGTATAGGATTTGAGGGTGGGAGAGAATAGTGGTTATGGTCCTTGGGAGTGGGTGAGGATAGGGCAGCTGTGGCAGTGGGTGCATTGAAGAAACATAACTTGGTGCCCAGAAAATCCAGCATATATATTTCTTAAAATGTTATCAGCATCCCCATCTCCTCCACAACTATGCCAAGAAATCTTCCCTAGGAGTAAACCCAGCGCTTTTGCCATCTGGGTTGGCCAGCTAGGGGGGCTGAGGCTCCAAAGGCCCTAAAGCACAAGCCCTTGCCTGGAGCTCTCGCACAGAGCCGGGAGCTGAATTTCAAGCAGAGGAGTCTGGCAGCTGTTCCCTCCAGCTATCACCCCTCGTTGGTACACCTAGACATGTTTGATGTAAACGGATACATTTCCCCATTAGCCAAGAACTATAAGTCGGGGGAAATCCACCATCCACCATGGACTAAGTACATGCTGCACAGGAGGCAGAGGGGCTCACGGATACCCCTCGAAAACTTCTCTTCTGTGAATTTTCCCATCTCCACACTACTGGTGGTGGTATTTTGGTACGCTGCGACCATGGAACCAAGGGGAAAGATTGCTGCAGGTACTACAGTTAGTGAGGACAATCCACTCTGAAGTCCTACCAATCCATCATGATGGGCCATTCTGAATGCTGGAGTTACACCTCACTAATGCCTCAAACTGGAGCCCAGACCAGCTCTTTCAACGCAGTAGGACCAAAACCACAGATATCTGACACTCATTGGTACTTGAACCCTGCCTGATGCACCAGGAGTTACTTTCTCACTACTGGGCTCTGTCTCCCTCGCTCTGCTTTACAGTGTCGTGAAGTCACCAGTCATGTAAACGTCTGTGCAAACATACTGAACATGAGTAATGCAGCATCTGTTGCTATTTATTAAACTATGGTTTATATCTTTGGAGTACATGGTATTATCCTTCGTGGATGTGGCTTTATCTCTCTTATTACAATATGGAATTAATTAAGAATATTAAAGTTTGTGTTTAAAAAAATTATATTCCTAACTTTTATCTGTGGAGGCAACATTTTCATATCCATTCTCTCTTAAAGGCAGCATCCTTTGGGAAGATGTGATAGACACATTTAGGTAAATATTATTCCTACAGCACACATGGTTTCCATTGCAATTGATCCCCTGCTGTTTCCTTCCAAGCACTTTCCTCTGTCACATATTCCACAATGGTGACTGAAATACTGATCAGTGATAGCAGAGACAAATTGACTCCAGCAACTGGGAGTTTTAAGGGCAGCAAATGTTTATATCTGAGTTTGTATATATCATAGTACTGTAGTTACTGAAATACACTTTTTAGGTGTGCACTGAAATTTTCAGTGGCATTGAAAGTTTAAAGTTGTTTGAGCCAGTTATAATTTAGTAAAGGGATAGATTGAGTGAGATGGGAAATAAAGACACTGCTACAAAACAACCACACGGGCCCAAAAGCTGTAGGGAAGATGCTTCCTCTTGTAGCCTCCACTTAGGGTTGTGAGCAGCCTGGATGCTTCACGCAAACCTGGTCCAGAAGCTGTACCTGAGCCACTTGTGAGCTGCCTGAAGCTTGAGAGTCACAGGCTGCTCACTCCAGGCTTGCAGAGAAATAATCCTACATACTTTTAAACTGGCACAGCCAGTGGTAAATGTTCCTTAGCAGATAACAGAAGAAAGCTGAGAAAAAGCAGGGTGGGAACTGCTTTTCCCAGTTCCTCAAACACATGTCACACTACAGATCCAGACGTGGCAGGGTGAGAAAACATTTTCCATCACCCAGGATTCACTGGGCACCATTGGGCTGCAGTGGATGTTACTCCAACTGAGACTGAAGCTGGGGTGCCCACCAGTGGCATGGGGAGCTGCACGGGGTTACAAGGACAACCTGTGCATGAGCTTTACCAGCATGTTTGTGGCATCTTCTAAGTCTCCAGCACATGAACAGTATTGGACATAAAGGTATGCCTGTGCCCTAGTTACTTGTCTGTGCCACCAGGATGAATGTGCTCACGATGTTTCAAGCTCTAAGAATCTGCTTGCTCCTTTTCAGAGGGTGGTCTCAGTGTTCTACAAAAGCCACTCGTGGCAACAGCAGATCAAGCATTGTGATTCTTTGAAGTCTAGCTTCCCTTTTAATTCATTATTATTATTATCATCATTATTACTTGTTAAGCACTCTGTGCTTAAAACTTTCAAGACAGGATGATGTTCTCTGCTCTCAGGGTCTAACTGCAGGTTTGGTGCTGGAACATCAAAGCAGCACAGTTATACAAGCAACACTGTTGTTCCCTGCACCTTGTCTGTCTGCCGAGGGGTTGGACCTGACTGGCGGGCATTTCTACAATGAGAACTTGACAGAAAAATCTGCCACATGAAAGGAGCATCACACGACTAAAATACACAGTGTTTTTTTCACCAGGAGATATTCCTAAGATGAGAAGACCTTTCTAACACAAACTGGAATCACTTCAACTTTTGCGTCCTGTTTCTTCCTCTCTGAAATGGCCCCAGGTTGGCCCTTGCTTTGGGGAATGTACTTCTGATGTGTATCTCAGGAGGCTGAGAGATATGGAATAAACTCCCATTACCTCTTGCTAACATAGAGCTCACCAGATGTCTGAAGCCCTGCTCAGTGAAGTCAATGTAAAACAATCGTGGAGCCCTGGCAGGACCTTTCCTTCAACGGGACCCACTGTAACAGAGAGAGGGCTGTGGCTGTTCAATTAAACAACGTTGCCTTCATAAAGCATGCAGCAACGTGGCCATCACTAAGATCCCTCTTGTTGTACTAACTAGGAATTCTCATGAGTTGATATCACTATCAGATTCCTGCAGCCCCAGGGTAAGCAGCAGGGGTTACAGCGCAAGAGAAAGACACCATGAAGTTGCATTGCTGTGGGTTAATTGGGTACTAATGAGCTGAAAGGTGAGGTCCTGCACTAGGAAACACAGGGGGAGACCATCAAAAGCACGGCATAACCCCAGGCAATAGCTCAGGTATCTTTGGTCCAGGGGTGCCACAGCGGCTACAAGGTCCCACATGGAAATGGCCACACCATTGTAGGCTACAAGGAGTCCATGGTTGTGTCCCAAAAGCTGGCATTTCCAGCATGGGCTAAGCAGAAAACAATCTGGCATCACACAGGGGCTGCAGTGTGACTCTCCTGCACAAGGCCAGAGACTTTCCCTATGAGGCATGAGGTCAGCGGTGATTTGAGCTTTCCCCAACCTTGCTACGGCAGAAGGAAGGCGTACGGTATGGTCACTGCTTCCAGGTGCTCCCAGGACAGGCATATTACATTGCCGTCTCTTACAGTCTGAAATTATACTAATCCCACCTTTTTTTCAGAGACCACATCTACAATTTCAGTGAAGGGCAGTTGCAGGAGGCTCTTGAGACAGACTGTCTCCTCTACACTTATAAGCCTGCAAGTACAGCCACAGAGCGTCCTCCAAGGCCTGTGTCCAAGGGGCCCAGGAACATTTATATGCTGTTTAGAGCACTCACATGCTGGCCTCAGGAATGGGTAATGATGCTAGGTGAGCTGAAGGGGGGAAACTGACATTTTCTACAGTAAAGACTTAGACAATTACAGAAAAAAACTTTCCACAACATGCTTAGAATAAACAGTCATTCTTTATCATACAAAGTCACACCTTACGTATAAATAGTTTGAATGTCTTGCTCTTTCATGGAAAGTAACAGAGAAAAACCTTCAAGGTTGATACATGGGAGTTGGCATTAGAAATCACATAGGATCAAACCCAAATCCTGCATTCAAAGAACAGATATTTGGATCCAGAGTTGACCTATACACCACGTCCCTCCCCTGCACTGGAAGGAACTGAATCAGGATCCTCCTTGGAGGACCACCCCCATCATCAACCTCTGGTTATGGATCCCAGACCTACAACCTTGGCCTCATCGCTGAAGTCCAGTCCTTTACATTTGCAGTGGTATGAAATCCCAGTTGGTAGCTGCAGAAAGAGCCATTGCCTTCTCCAAAGTGCATTATCCATGGTTTTTTGGAGGTGACTGAAATAACTAAGCCTACCCAAGCCGGATCCCTTGTAGCTATTTCTATTTCTTGGCTGACATGCTGGCCAAAGCAGTAAAGCTAAGTATTGCATAGTCTAGCAACATTTGACTAAAACTGGGACCATTTATGTGGAACAGCAGTGTGGGAACAGAAAAGAAGCTAGCAGAGCAGCAATGAGAAATTTGAGCTTTGATCAAGGAGACAGCAGCATTTGACTCTATCTGAGCTGGCAGGGAGATCCCATCCCAAAGCAAAATAAAATATGTCATTCTTTCCAGCAGAAGAAATTCTCCCCAGTGGTTTGTTCCTCCCAGGATCATTTTATGTGATCTCATTGTCTTTAAAGCCTTGTCCCTGAGGAAGCCGAACGTTTAATATAGACTACAGCGTTAGTATCCGGTATTAAATCAGTCCAGCTACTCTGAAATGAGGCGAGTGGGCGTCCTGGAAAGGAAATAAAAAAGGAAGTTTAATAGAGGAGATAGGTTCACCTTGACCCATGCTATTTATTGCAAAAGATACAGGAACACACTGCTTGTGCAACAGAGGGTCACTCTGCCCTGCCATAGATGTGCTTTACATCCCCAGTAAACTCCAGAATGTGCACAAGGAATATATTCCAACCTCAGCGGCTTTTATGTCTTGCTTTGCTTTACCAAGTTGCCCTAAGAGAGACTAGTGGGTTCCCACAGCTCTCACTAATCCAACAGACAGGCACTCAGCATTTCAGCCACACGCTTTTGGCATCTTTGACTGCAAAGATGGGCTGTGAAACTGTGAGAAAGAAAAATGTTAAAGACCTCAGGCACGGTGCAGGATGTCAGGGATCAGCACCCAAGCCAGGCATTGCAGAAAGGGTCTCTGTCCCACATGCTTCTCCTGCATCCTCACTGCTGTGCAGGATTCCTTCCAGGCAGGCATTGCACGCAGCAACCAACAGCTGCCCCGTGAGGAAGCCAGATGTGATGTGTTAGGCACAACTCACACAATCTGTTGCTGGCGTGAAACCTGGTGGCTCAAAGAGATTTATGTTGCATTGGTGTAAGCGCTCTTATGTCACTAGTTCGTCACATGCCAGTTGCACACGAGCCCAGAGAAAAGCTGCATTTTTGGTAGTTTGGGGTTTTTTTATTAAATGTCATATGAGCTGACAAAATGCGATTCCTCAGCACCACTGTGAGTGAAAACACTCATTTACCTCATTTAGTGTTTCACTTCAAGAAACAATTTAGCCCACGCTTGAAGTGTCAGCTAAATGAGATAATTTAAAATAATTCTGAAAACATACTAACTGTAAGAGGCTATAATCAGAGCTAATTACAGGGACATTCTGGAAATCCCTTGGCTTAGGGCTTTAGTTTTGATAAAGGGGATAATAACTTGTAAGCTATGATTCTTTTAATTATAACAATAGTAACCACCTTCTTTTACATGGCTTCTTTCATCTCTCAAAACCCCACAGCTTTCCAAACTATGCATACCACAGGAATTGTTTAGCCTAACGCCAAAGTCAAGCCATCTCTGCAAGAAATAAGTAACTGTTTAACAATACCTAGAAGACCAGTGCAAAATTTGCAGAGGAAAAAAGGTGCAGAAGGAGAATATAAATTCTCTTGTGTCTCCTTACAAACACTCAGGGGATTTCTGGATGCCCACAGTGGCAGCCATCTGATCTCGAGAATAAGGAAGGCAGCTTTTATATGCGCCTGTAGACTCAAGGCACTATGGAGGAAGGCAGCAGAATCACCCCCACTCACAACTGAGGAAGCAGGAGCACCGCATGGCAGGGCCCTGTCACATTTGCCCAAGCTCACCTGTCCATGTCCGCTGCTGGGTGATGATAAAACTTTGACACTGCGACTGGGAGTTACAAATGGCAGCAGCTTCCTCGGGGCTGTGAATGGACAGCAGGCAGCCCAGATGGCTGTAGGAGGGCCAGCACTTGTAGTCTTCTCCTTCCACTGTTCGGAAACCCTTTAGGGAGATGTAGTCTGGGAACAGAAAGAGCGTGTCTAGGGAAACACTAGGAGTGCACTTTCGGAGATTAGTTACCCTACACACTGAATGCGTTGCACTTCAGCGAAACTCTTAATTGCAACAGTGATAGACCGAATTTACCTGCCTAGATGGAGCAGNGAAAAAAGGTGCAGAAGGAGAATATAAATTCTCTTGTGTCTCCTTACAAACACTCAGGGGATTTCTGGATGCCCACAGTGGCAGCCATCTGATCTCGAGAATAAGGAAGGCAGCTTTTATATGCGCCTGTAGACTCAAGGCACTATGGAGGAAGGCAGCAGAATCACCCCCACTCACAACTGAGGAAGCAGGAGCACCGCATGGCAGGGCCCTGTCACATTTGCCCAAGCTCACCTGTCCATGTCCGCTGCTGGGTGATGATAAAACTTTGACACTGCGACTGGGAGTTACAAATGGCAGCAGCTTCCTCGGGGCTGTGAATGGACAGCAGGCAGCCCAGATGGCTGTAGGAGGGCCAGCACTTGTAGTCTTCTCCTTCCACTGTTCGGAAACCCTTTAGGGAGATGTAGTCTGGGAACAGAAAGAGCGTGTCTAGGGAAACACTAGGAGTGCACTTTCGGAGATTAGTTACCCTACACACTGAATGCGTTGCACTTCAGCGAAACTCTTAATTGCAACAGTGATAGACCGAATTTACCTGCCTAGATGGAGCAGAGGTGGAGCTGCAAAGTTAAGAGAAACCCAAATCCTGCCTTTTAGTTCTATTGTGGAAAACAGGACAGCAATTCCACCACAGATGTAGGAGAGCTGTCAAAACTCTCAAGGGTGAAGGGACTGGGATGCCCCTGCAGGGGTTGGTAAGAGGAGGGGACTGCTGTGGAAACCCACAGGCCCTCCACTTTTTCCCTGGAGAGCCAGCCTCACGAAAACCACTCCTACACCCCAGCCTCAACAGCAGAGGCACATCACAGATCCAGCACCAAGCTACACGGGATGCACACTGACCCATTCATCACGATGCCACCCACAGAAACAGGAGATTTAGGAACCACAGTGGGGCAAAGGGAGGCCAGATCCTGCTCCTGACAAGGAGACCTGACAAGAGACAAAAGGCCTGACAAGCCTGAGCAGGTGCTGTTCAGGCTATTGTTCACTGACTGCTAAGAGTCTCTCCCCACCTTCCCACACCTCTAGGATGATGATCATTTTGGCACAGTGCAAAGCCAGCAGACAGGTGTTGTTGGAAAATACCAGTAATTCCTGTTAAAGCTGCTGGTCCTTCCATGCAAATGACCAGATATCTTTGTTCATAACGGTGCAAATTCTGGTTCTTTCACATGTAAAGAGATTTCCTTTTGCAAGACACTACCACCCCGCTTCCCCCACCATCTCATG
Organism: Atrichornis clamosus; assembly: GCA_013400975.1. Taxonomy (NCBI): domain Eukaryota; kingdom Metazoa; phylum Chordata; class Aves; order Passeriformes; family Menuridae; genus Atrichornis; species Atrichornis clamosus. The sequence continues at coordinate 80,050 of WBMZ01000173.1, forward strand.
TGAATGCTCAGGAAAATGCAAGCCACAGCAACCACTGGACTTTTGAAGCCTTCCTTTTGATCAACCTCATCTCTACCAGTAAATGGGTCCTCTTCAGAAGAATGCACCCGGTAAAGGCTCATTTATCCATCCACAGGTCTAATACAATGATTTGCAGAAAAAAGGAACTTAGCGGGCACCCAGGCCCCAGTCACCCTGCCACACTCATCTCAGTGTTGTCACCTCCCCACTCTGTCTTCCCATAACAACCTGTGCTCAGCAGACAGAAGCCACACAGTGAAATGAGAAGTTTCCACATCAGCCCAGAAAACTGACCTATTGGTCCATAGGATAAGATGATCCCAAGAAGAGACAGGAGACACTCAGTTTGCTATCCCAAATGGATTCCCTTGAAACACCGATGCTCATTAGGAGAAGGGTATTTAGGAGCAGTGCAAACCCATGTCCATTTGTAGGCCAGAGTGTCTGCACTGCTTTTACTTTGCAAAGCAATACAATCATGCATAGCTCCTGTGAAAAAACCCACAAAAACCTGCTCAAAAAAGGACACTTTGGGTGTTTTTTGTAGTGACTGTACACTGCCTGAATGCATGTGAGATCAGAATTTGACCAGTTACCAAGTTCTTCGTGCTCTCAGTAGTTACTTTACTTACAGCATTCAAAATCAGGTACCTTTTAAAAGAAGAGGTCTTTTCTGCAAATAGAGCCCAGATTTGTATAGATGTAAAACCTTTTCAAAAGCTCTCAGAGTTTCATTTATTCCGTATCGTAAATCACCTACATTTAAGGAAAAAGACAACAAAGATAAGCAATATCATGAAATACCATTTAGAGACTTCTAATAAAGAATTTTATAAATAGCTTGTACCTGTTGCATTCAGAATATCACTCAAAAGGGGCCGCAAAGCTGGTGGTGCAGAATGTGGCAAAAGATAGGTGAAAAAATACCTGCAAAAAATCCCACAGACTGATTAGAATACAGTGTCTTAATTTCCCTGCTGATTAAGTTGTCTACATTTTCCCGTGACTCGATTATCCATATGCAACTAGTAAGTCTACTTTGGTTATAAAGTTATGTTTGAGCACATCTTGGTGCCTCACCTCTTGGTGCCTGTGAGTTGGGCTGAAGGCCTGGTCCTTGCAGCACAACATGTGCCAAGCGCCACGTGAAATCCACCTTGCAAAGGTTCATGTAACAAAGCTTCCTCTCATTCCCCAGGGCCATTTTTGTGTACTAAGCAATGTACTCCCCACCAAAAAAAAAGACCTGTATAAAAAAAGGCTCATGCAAGATCTTTCTCTCGTCCTGAAAAGATTTGGCATTTTTATTACGCTGGAAAGGTAGGATGACTCATTTCCTTACCCTTCCACAGAATTCCTGTTCTAGAGAGACAAGTGCACAAGAGAAGTGCAACTACAAGGCTGCAATAATCTATGCAGGGATTTGCCCTTTAGCGCTGAATCCTGGATATTCAGGCTCCCGTACAAAGTCCTTCTGTGTAAATATCCAGCTGCCAAGACTTCTTCCTAGTACTTGACCTGCCAAGTGTTACTGGTGAGCAGAATCCCCTGCGTTTTCAGCTGAGGGCCTACAGGAAGTGCTGCAGCAGCTTCAGCCCCTTGCCTGTTACCTGTTCCATTGCTGTTCCACAGGTGCCCACAGGGAGATTGGGAGTTGAAGGGAAGAGTAAGCTAGCCTGTTCCCCCCAGCAGGGACTCAAAGCTGGTGGGCTTTGGCAGGTAGCCTGCACTGCCGCTGCTTTCAGCAAACACAGCCCGTGGATGTCAAGCACCAGAGCTTGTTTGGCAAACAGCAAATTCACAGGTGCAAGCTCTGGGGCAGGTTTCTAGAGGGCACAGGGGAAAGAGAACAGCAGAAGAAAGATGCCTTCATTCTCAGCAGACAACAACTACCCTATTTTCCTGCCTTATAAGGAAAATAACTTGCTTCAAAGTGATCCTTAATTACCCTTTGACAGAGGTGAGGGGAATCACCGTATGGAAGGAATACAAGGTGCTAGAGGCTACGTGGCAGAGTGAGCTCAACCACCCCAGATTTTCCCCCATGTAGCTGGACATACCGATACGCATTGAAAAGATTCTTCTTTTCATTTATTCCTTCACATTTCCCAACCACAGAGCATTTGAGAGCGAAGCTTTTGGTAGGGAAGTCGAGTGTGCAGTCATTATCTTCCTTGCAAGACAGCTCCTCGGTGCTGGCGTCATCCATGTCTGTCACTTTTAGGTTTCCATCCACCATAACAAACTGCCTTGGCTGGAAATCCAAGAGGACTATTGAACCCAGGGGGGAATGCGCCAAGTAAAACAGCAGTTTCACAAGACTCAGGCAAATCTGAGAAAGAGAAGATGAATATGCATGGAAAAAACAGATGAAAAACAGCTATTAAATTGGAAGTAGAACAAAGGGGAGGGCATTCAACTAAATTAAAAGGGAAAAAAAGCATATAGAACTCAAAAGGTAATTATATGTATGCTACAAAATTTATTATCAACATTGCCACAGGATTTGACTGGTAAGTAGTTTAGCAACATTTTTTTAAAATATGTGTATACAAAAAGAGACATTTGCAGTTAGAAGAACTAGAGGAGAAAGCTGTGAGGAAAACAATAGCAGTCTTCATGTTTCAGGAGCTATATTGATTCTCTAGCTGAAATCAGAAGGGTTTTTCCCCAGTCTGGCATAAAATTAATAGATTCCCCTCCCTTCCCCCATGCTGTTCAATACAGACTGAGGCTCCATGGTCATTAATACCAGATTCATGCCTTACTGCATCATTCAGCAGTATGAATTTGGGCACACAATTATGCTTCTGAAGAATTAGTCAAAGTTTGCAGTGTATTTATTGCCAGCTTTTTTGCTTTTATGACAATATTCTGGCAGCAGGGAAAGGTCAGACAATACCTAACCCAGCAGAAAGCTCACTAAATTATTTTTAAACAACCTAGAGCTAGAAGAGTGCATTTATACTGCACCAGCACTTTGCTCAAGTAGCTTTTTGCAGCAGTTTTCATTCAGTATCAGGAGCCCTGTATGCCCGTCTAGATGTGCCAGGCAGCCCCACATCACCCCTCATTGCTGCCGATAGCGATCTCTGCAGGCGCGAGGGTTTTTTCCCTTGGAACAGCTCGCACAATCACTGGTATCTGATGTGGCTCATCACAGGGGAATCCCATCTGCTTAGACACCCTAATTAGGAAACAGGACTAGACAGTGCCAGTGTAAATTCTGAATTAGTGTCTTCCGCAGTCAAGGGATTACTAAAATCTTTAATGCCACTGTACCAAACTTTACCACCAGCTAATTCAGCATTATGTTTCTAGCTCTACTAAGATTTGGAACATTGGAGAAGATGAGATGCTAGGAAAGCTATGCAGAAGCCAGTATGGAATTGTAGAAAGCAGAAGTCTACAAGCCAGGAGAAATGACTCTGTAAGGTCTGATGCTATTTTAACTTGTTTAGTGAAGCAATCATAAGAATCCCAGCTCCATGTCCCACAGCTGAGCGAGTGTAGTTGCCACACTCCCCCTCTGGCTTGGATGGCAAGGCTCCTCTTCAACATTAAGGACCTCATGCAGACAGGGATTTTATTTTAGGATTTCTGTCATGCTTTTATTTTGCCCAAAGCATTTCTTGCTGACATTAAGATACCCATGCTTCTATATGATGCTTTCTTTCCTCCTGGCACCCAAACGAGCAGTAGTGAACCCCCAACTGAGTCCATGAGGCAAACTGTAATACAAACTATAACCAAAGACAGTGCCATGTCACAAGTCATTTATGGCTGCCTATGCAGGATGCCTAGGAGACAAGGCAGATCCCACTAGCACAGCTGCAATCCTAGCACCTACAGCAAGAGGAAAGCAGTTTAGCAGTGGTTTTACTACAGTCATTCCTAAAGGGCTAAAATTGGAAACACCATACTAGCACATAATGAGGAACAACTTGCTCAGCTTATTGCCTAGAACAGGTAACACACAACAAATAGAGCACGGTGAGGTGGCTTTCCCAAGCCAGACCCAGCCTGCTGAGGGGTCTCCCGATTAAAATGCTTCTGCATATATATAATATATAGGCAAAACTAAGGTTATAGTGTAACAGAAGGTATTAACCACCGCCCTAGCGCTGAGCACGATTTTGTGTCTATTTCCTCCCAGATGAAGTGTTTTTAACCCCGCTTTAGGGAGAAGGAAACTGTGAAACGCCAGGCTAGGGCTATTTTAGAGTGATTTAAAAGGAGTGAAACCGAAACAATTTACGGACAATTTGCGGGATCAGACTGCCAGCAGGAAAATCCCGTTAGTCCCAGCAATTACCACCGGTTCTTCGCCGGTTTAGTTTGTGGTCTAGGAGAAACTGATAAAATTTCTTTGCTTGGTTTTCTTACTTTAAATCTTTCCTCCCAGGGGGTCTGCAAGAGCTGAATCATCTCCAGGGGGGATCCCAGCTCCAGCATGGCTGTGACCCGTAGCTCAGCATCTCCGCTGTTGTCATAGCATTGACCGTGCAGCTGCGGGAGAGTAGAAGCCACGATCGGGGCGATGTCGCTGCCACTGCCAGTGCCAGCAGGTCGCGGCCGCCCGGGGATAGCGGGGGCAACACGGGCGGACCGGCTCAGCCCCGGTACCGACCCCCCCGCCTCGTCGTGCCGAGGGAGCGCCTCCCGCAGCCCCCTGCCGTACCTGGACGATGCCGGGGTGCTGCAGGCGCTGCAGCAGCGTCACTTCTTTGAGCAGCTTGTAGGCGGCCAGGCGGCGGCAGCCGGCCGGCGCTCCGTAGCGCTGCACGCACCGCCGCACCTCCCGGCCCGCACCGTGCACCGACTTGAGGGCGACGGCTCCTCCGCCCGCCAGCGCCGCCCGCGCCACCACCTTGGTGAAGCCCCAGCCCAGCACGCTGACGGCCGTCGCCCGGCTCAGGTCGCCGCACCCCAGCCCGCCCGTGGCCACCGCCTCGCCGCCGCCCGCCGCCTCCAGCCGCCGCAGG
>WBMZ01000174.1:0-112665 GCA_013400975.1 Atrichornis clamosus
GGGAAGGGAAGGGAAGGGCACAAGGATAGTTGCATTTCTACAAACAGGACTGTGTGAAATGTTTCAAAGAGGATTATAACAAACACTTTCCCATCAGCTAAGGATGAGCTAATTTTTTTCCTTCTGGCTGGATTCACTATAGCTGTATGCTTTTACAAACCCAGCAGTGCTTTCCTAAACTTCTGTGCCTCTTTGTATTATGATCACCAATCATAACAGTGGTATAATGTCAAGGAGGAAAAAAATCTCTTATATGGGTAAAAATAGGCTCTTCTGGATAAAAAAAAAAAGGGTAAGGAATAGCAACATGTTGTTCAGAGTCAGAGGATTTAATCAGCCGAGTTCTGGGAAGTCCGTAGCTGCTTTCTCAAGCTGCTGAGCCCATAAACAGACATGGATATTGAAAGATTCATGATAACTATTGGATTGCTCCCAGCCTGATGTGCAATAGTTACTGGTAGCCTCACTCCATCTGATTTGTCTGTCTCTCTTGTAGTATCAAGGGTAAAGTTTACCAACACAGATTGCAAACATCCATTTCCCACTGACTTTGAGCAAGAGGTTATCAACTAGGTCCCTTATGACCCCTTAGAAATCTCTCTTCTCGTCCATAGAAAAGAATGAGTGCCTCAGTGTGGTACTGCATTAACATCTCTGACTTTGGGAAAGTCAAGGGGACAGTTACACACAACCAGAGCAAAGATAAGCTATCAGACCAAGTTGTGGCTTTGGTATATTTGAACACCTGTGATTACCTTAGATGAAAGTACTTTGAATGACAGAGGGATGTGCAAAACTTCAGAGCCAAACCCAACCTTGTTCAAGACCTTGGAACGTGCCAGCAGCATCCCACCTCTATGGACAGACATTAGCTGCAGTCTAGTATGTAAGGTAGGGTAAGGGAGGAATAATGGAGGAGATGGCTGTGATTAAAAACTTAATTATGTTAAATTATTTTTCCTTTTTTTCTTCAATTATAAAACTCATAGTGGGTGCCACTAAAAAATATGCCCCTGGAATTTTTAGGAGGCATGTTACATAGCAAAGAAACATGAGGAGTACAGTAAAAAATGAATAAAAATATAAAATATATAAAGGCATCCCACTCTTTCAACTATACATATCTCATAAAAATAAAGCTGTCATGGGAACACCCTAATTACTGATCTCAGTGTTTGAGTCACAAGAATCATCTTCTCTGTATGCACAGCCATTTAGATGGCAGGGACAAAATGTGTGTACAAGTTTGCAGAACAGTGAGTACAAAATGCTTCTGAACTTTCCCTGGCCTGTTGTACACGGCTTCCTCTTAGGAGTCCTATGACAAGTGCACTGTTATATCCTGTTATATGGCAGGGGAGTGACACAAGGCCAGTGAGACCATCTCCTTCCAGCAGCTTGACCTTGACAAAGGAGTGTATTTTCCAGGAGACATGCTACTCTCCAGCTCACCGACCCCAGCTTCTAAACACAATTGGATCACCAGTTAGGCTTACCCACTGGACTTGGCATCTGGTGTCCCAGAGTAGAAGAAGCTGAGATGTAAAGGATTAAGGCATAGAGGTAAAAGTTGGAGAGAATCAGAAGAAAATTAAAGGTATGAATCTCAGAGATGAGATGGATTTTTATGGAGATCACTTTTCAAAAATATATGTAAATTAACTGCAAGTAGAAAAGTTCACACTAAAATTAACTTGGGAGAGTAGTGATAGAGACAATGGGAAATGGGGCTAAAATGATAGGAAGAGATATCTTATTCCACTTTCCTGTGCCAAATCTGCATAAATGAGAGAGATATGGTTATGGGCTGATGTCTGCTTGATTATTTCAAGGTATTTAATATAAAGCAGAGAATTTCACCATTTCCTCCTGCATTCTTGTCTATTGTCAAAAACTTTTTGCTAATATATAATGTAACTCTTCCATGATGTAATTTTAACACATTCTTTTCTCTTGATATCCACAATGGATACTGAGAATTGATGGCAACCTGTGATTATTTGAAAGCTTCTCACGTCTCTACAGTCATTCATTCATTAAATTAAATCCCTAGCTCTTTCATTCTTGCCTCATTGGACATATTTTCTAATTCTCTGGTCATTTTCCTTTCTTCCTTTTGAATTGCCTCCACTTTTGCTGAAGTTCATTGCACAGAACTGGACAGGCAGCTCTCGCTAGCAAAGCCACGTGTTTGCTTTTACTGTAATAGTATGACATTGTGATACATATCCCACTTGTGAGTCACTGTAACCTCAACATCTTTTTCAGCAAAACTTCTGCCTAGTCAGCTGTTTCCCATTCTGTATTAATGCACTTAATTTTTGCAGATTAAGTGCAGACCTTGCATTCTCTCTTTGAAGTAAGTTCATCCTATTTTTTTTTGACCAGCTGTCCCATTTGTCAGGATTGCTTTGATTGCTACTCTACCAGCTTTGTGACATCTGAAGATGTGCTAAACATACTTTCTACTTCATCATCCAGGTCCCTGAAGTAAACACAAAACATTACCAAACTCAGGACACATCCCTGAAGAATCTCAGGCAACAGTTTTCCACTGTAGTAATGAACCTTTTGTAACTATCATCTGATTACTGCTTTCCAAACAATCTTCTCCATCTTCTTAAAGGAATATCATAGCAATGTTAAAAAACTCTCTCTATACCAATGTTTTTAACTTAGCTGAAGTTAAACATTTATTTAAAATTCATGTGTATATTAAATTTGATTACTTATCTCTCGTTTTGTTTTTAGTATTTGCACGAGAGACACAAAATCATATATCAGAATTGACAGTGAAAGCTGGGCATTTTGGATACCAGGCAGGCAAAAGTTGGATTTTCACTCATAGAAAGTCCTTAGATTTTGACCGTCAGTAAGTAATTTGTCTTTGAGTGTTTACTCACATGACTGAGAGTCAACATCACTTTGATTGATCTTGAAAACGACAATTTTCTTTGTAATGTATCTTGAGAGTTCTATATTTATTGGATTCCTTTTTTGAAGCTTAATTGTCCTTAACAACATAGCTTCAGCATGCGAATTCTCTAGCTTTTATTCTTTTTGGTTAGACCTAATACAATTTTGCTACGTTTTAGACTCAAAAGCAAGGGAAATGATGCTCTTGCTCAAAGCACAATGCACATGTCATTATGCAAAGTTGAAGAGCAATCACCGTGATAGGTTTCCATCTTGTACATTACCTCCTAAGCCTCCTGTTGTCTCCAATTAGACTTGCGTACCCATGAAGCATGAAGCACGAGTCCCTTCAGATATCAGTCATGAGCTCAGTCCTGCAAAGCTCCCTTGCCCTTGTGTTATCATAGGACCTTTTGCCTGAGCTACATGGGGGTTTAAGGGTTCCGCCTGTACTTTCTGGGTCAGCACACTCATTTCTTTGCAAGATGAAACCTGATATGAAAAGAACATGAAATGTATCATTTTCTGTGGGTCTTAAGTCTGCCTGAAAGCTGTACGGATGCCTATGGTCTTCAGAAGACATGCCTACAGTCTCCATTCTCATATACAATTCATTTACATGTGCCCCAATGTGCAATCAAATCTTATCCACGTGCATGCAAACTGGAATAGGCAAGGGGCATGGCGCTGCACTCTGAGTGCTCACTGTGTCAAAAGGAACAGGAGTGCTAACTCCCAATGGTAATTAAGCCTTGCTGGGAAATCGAGCATATGTCATATAGAATAGGCTGCCTCTTCTGTTTTCTTTCACTCCCTCCCCCTCTCAACCCCATTTTGGATAGGAAGGAATAAAAAAAATGGAATGGGAGGGAGAATTTCAGTAAATCTTAACAGCAGTTTTTCAGTTGTAGAAAAATGCATTGTTTGGATAATAGCATTAGAGGAGGAATTCTTAACTGATACTGCAAGGAAATAACAGCAACCACAAGAAGACAGAACAAAAACCTGTCAGAATAAAGAAATCATGGTCAACCCACAGAAAGGGCTATTGGGAGACTCTATTGCGGAAAGAGTGGCAGAGTCTTTATGCAATGTAGATGCTCAGGGAGGCGAGGCAGCAAGGAGAAATAGAGGCTATTTGCTTGTTCGGTTTTAGCCGGAATGGGAGAGGGCTGTCTTTCCTATCATACATCAAACCGAGCTCCGGAACTCCATAACAAAAACCGTTCAATACAGACTGTCTGCAGCTATGTCTTTTTTATTCTCCTTTTTCAACCAATGCTGCACAGGAAACCACATCTCACACTCTCCCCCAGCCAAAAAAAAGAAGTCAGTTTAGAAACAACTGTCATTACATAGCATATTTTCCTCATTATAAGGCACTCAAAGAACAAGAAAAAGCCATCTGCTGTAACTTGGCTGCCCTTTCCATTTTAGGTTAATCCACATTTCTGGCTTTTTCATCATCATTCCCAATTAAATCTTTCTCAAAAAAAAAAAAAGTTGATGGTTTTACAATTTGTATTTAAATCTTCTTGTTCAATTCCAGTTCTTTTGGCAGAGTATCTGACAAAATCATTATATCTTATAGAAAATATTTCTGTCTAAATTTTGAACACGTAACTGATCTCCCATTTTTAGGCTGATCTCTGGGGAAAAGGACTTCAAGTTCCCATGGGACTAATAGTCCCAGCTTTGTGCTGGATGCTGGAGCACAATGGCATCATAGCATACCTTGAGTTTTAAGTACTTCCATGTACAGAGTTCTTGTGTGGAGCATTCTGTTCACTTCCACTTTACATTTCTAGAAGGTTACTAGAAGCTGTTGTATTGTGCTTTGTGCAATCAGAGAATTGCACCATGTCCTGTCTCTTGGGGAGGCGTTTGATTTTTGTTCTGCCTAGTTCTATCCATTGTGCCTTAATCTAATACAAAAGTATCTGTGTGGAGAGCAGAATGATGGGAAATGTTTGCCCTGGAGTTCTAATGCTGTCTCTCCTATTTCGGTCTTGTTAATGAACAGCAAAACAAAACAACAAACCGACAAGTCTGAGCTTCTCTTTGATATCACAGCAGGCACATGGAATGGCTTCTCCCAGGCATACTGATCGCTTTTACCACATTTATAGTGCTCTAATAAATGCTGCTTGGAGGCGCTCCAGGCAATTGTAATTAATTCTCAGTGGGATGCTCATAGTGGTCACCCCGGATCAGAAAGGTCAGGACTTTGTCTGTGCCTTTACAACATCAGTAAAAATTAAATACCCACTTTCCCCAAAGGTCAACACAAGCCGCGTACACGAAACGATCAATCTCAATCAGTTTCTCGTTCCCCGCTGTTTCTCATTATTTCTGCAGTTATCCTAAAAATTAAAAGTAAACACATAAACAGATCAAAGCAGAAGGCGTTTTCAGTGTTGATCTAATCCTCTCTCCTATGCAAGCAACTGACGAAGATACAACCAGGGAAAGTGAGAGAGCCCCCTGAGCGTGTGGAGAGCCCATTCACCTATGGGGACTCTGGCTTTAACTAATCTCCCTGCCTTCTTAGGGTGGCTAAAAGAGGAAAATCCAGGCTGGAAAACATCTGTTGCGGCAATTCAAGGTAGAACCCTACGGAACCTGAAGGAAAAATGCTTCCCGTGCTGGCGGCGCGGGCGCGGGGCGAGGAGCGAGGGCTGGAGCCGCCGCTCAGCACCATGGACAGAGCGCGCTGGGAGGAACGGAGGGCAGGCAGGGAGGGGGACAGGCCGGGAGGGGGACAGGCCGGGAGGGGGACAGGCAGGCCGGGAGGGGGATGCCAGCCCGGCGTACCCCCGAGACTGCCGCCCCATCCCCGTGGAGCCCGCCTGGCAGCCAGCCGGGAGGGGCAGCAGGCTTGGCGAGACATGTCTTTCTTTGCTGCATGTGTTTATCGCCAGCGCTCTGCTGTATTTTCCATAACTTTTCATGTCCTTTGAAAAGGGCAATGTGAAATTGGTTGTCAGGTTTCTTTCTGTTATTTTTCTTTCTTTCTTTTTTTTTTTTTTTTTTATTGCTGCGTATCTCAGAGTCTGGCAGTTTTGCAAAGGAGGATGAGGAGGAGGAGAGAGGAGGAGACCTGAACACAAGTGAAGCACTAAAATAAGGAAGAGAAATAGAGTGGTGTGCACTTCAACCAAGAGAGGAAGCATCAGCCAAAGTCATGTCCAAAATAAAACCGGTTCTGGACCATTTTAACCACACAGCTGCTCAAAACTATGGCCTTCCTGAGGGGGAAAACATCAGTCAATTTTTCCTCATTGACACTGGTGTAAATCCAGGTGCCTCTTTCAACATAACTGTTTTCTCTTTCCAGTGCTAGAGAGGGCAGATTTGACCTTGGTGGTTTTATTTAAAAAATATATATTTTGCAGCAAAATTTTTCCTGTTTCTTCTACTGTATTGTTCCTTTATCTGACAAATAATATTTTCTTTCACTGGCATGGTGGAAATCCTGAGCACATTATCACATCTTTCAGAAACCATGTAATTTTGCTTGTAAATGTCAAGTTCTGTTGTTCAGTATGGGAAGTACCAGCTTCAGGGCCAAGGCAGCCAGGTTGGCTTAAACAAGTGCAAGAAACAGTCTTCAAAGGCTATAAGACACTGGGTATCATTACACTGCTAATTTCCCTTGGGACACTCAATCTCGGCTCATAGGCTCCTCACAATCCCCTGCAAAGTCTTCATCTCAGCCTCACTCTTTTCACATCAATCTCTGCCTCCCTCTCCTCCACCACCATCTCACTTTTGTACATCATCTCTCTCACTTTGCTTTTCTTTTTAGTCATTGTGCACCACCATTAAAGCAGCCAAGGAACAGAAAATGTTCCAGCCTCGCTGCCTTTTCCTCACTGCCCTGCTTCCTTCAGAGAGCCAGGGAGCCAAACTCAGGTGGTTACCATCACATCATGCATGATGTTTTCAGGGGCTCTCTCTTACATTTTACTTACTTTATCTGCAAGTCATTGGGCAGTCAAACTCTGAACAGTACAGTTGCCATTATTTTTGGCTGCTGCTGAAGTACAAATGAAGAGAAATGATCAGCCTTCAATTTGTACACAAGATAATTTCATTTTCCGTCAAATAGTGTGTCTTGTAAGAGATGCAGACAGATGATGGACTCTGGCTGGTGTTTATTATATGAAGTGCAACAACTCCTATGATGCAGCCTTCCCTTTCTGCTCTATCTATCTATTGATTCCCATCACATAATTAAATTGTGAACTCTGAAAGGGAAAGCCATCTTTCATTTCAAGTACTGCTCAGTGTCCAGCCCACCAGGTTCTTCAGAGGCCTGAGGAGATCCCTGGTAATAGTGCAATGCAAATAGAAAGGGAGCTGATTTCTGCCTGCTCAGCAGCACTAGGACCCCATGCTTGCCTAATGCAGTGGTCTTTTATACCCAATAACACAGTAGTTGGAGCGACAGTGCTATTGTGCCATAAGCGTTTTTATGAGTATAAAGGATTGAGCCAGTTATTAATCATCTCAAAGCACTTTACATGGGCACAAATATAAATCACAGCAGTTCATCCGGTTGGGTAATTACATTCTGCCACAAAAAATTCCTTCTAAAATTTCTACCAATGGTAGTATTTTTCACTTTCAATCCTAAACTTTGTGCTTTCTTGTTTACACCACTAAATAGCTGATGTATTTATCTTCTGAGGTGATCAATTGCTTTTTATGGAGATTCAGATGTCCATATGTTCTTTATGCAGTCATCAGAGAACTCTGTAAAGCCATTTCTTCATATTAAATTATGTATAAATGCACCATTTTTTTACTATAAAGAAAATGCATTAATGATGTTTAGCAACAGAGTTCTTTAAGCAGCCTTTTTGCATGCCAGAAGAGTAAACGTGAATTCCTAAATCATATTTATCCCATTATGCCATCAAATCCAAGAGCATCCAGAAAAGGGAGAAAATACTGTAATCTCCTCTTAATGCACCTTTCAAAAACTCCACACAATTTGGACAGTTCTGAATATAAAATGGCAACTTCATTTGCAACTGGCTATTTATTATTTAGTATACAGTCTATATAGCTGCACATTCCTTTATAATACATGAAGGAAGCTTTTAATTAGTAAAGTAGGGAAGATTTGGCCCTTCAGACAGCCACGCTTGAGCGCATATGAAAAGCCTTGTGGAACCACAGTTTCTGAAGGCTTGCAAGGCTACTCATAGCTACCACTTAGGATTTGTTCCTCAGAGAGAGCAGCTCCCCCTGAACACAGTAAAGTGCTTGTGTACAAATGAAAATTACATACAGGAGCATGCCATGCTGGTGACAGTGCAGGTCATTTCCTTTATTAAAAAAATTAAATACAAATCACTTGCCGTTTGCCTTACATTAGTCCCGATGCACACTTTCAGCTTCCAAAGAGAAGATAAATGGACCATCTTTTCAAAACAATGTCTTGAAATTATGTATAACACCTGATATCATCAGTTTTGCAGCTATCTTTGGAAGCTTCTCTGGTTTAGCAGCAAACTAAAGAGATAAGCAAACACATACTAGGATCTGCATCGTTGCTTGGAAACAATCAGTTTGGGAATGGCATAATCCTATTAGTGTGAGGAAGACCAAAATTTTAATAGACTTCATGCAATTCAGATGCAAACTCTTCCTCTCAAATCAAATTTTACTACACATACAACAGCTTTCCTCTTTTTTTTCCCCCTCCCTACTAAAGGGCATACAAGAATGCCTCATGGCATCGCAACAATGAATAATGATGTGCTAAACCTTTATTGATTTGCTTGGCATTCTCATAGACTCCCCACTCCCAAAACATATGCACTGAATTACACACTCATGTTTGCAGTATTAAAAATACGGTACATACAAAAGAGAAGATTGGAGAGCTTAAAGACTGCTAATGGAATATAGAGGTCCAGATTATTCAAGCTGGGCTTGGCACTAGAGCACGTCTGGGTGCACAGGAGGGATGCTGACACCACAGTTTTAGGCAACTCAGTTGGCATGTCCGGTTAGAGTCCTGCTATTGTGCTTGGAGAAACACCAGCATCTCCTGTGACTGAGCCAGAGCAGGGGCTCACTTACTGTCCTACTCTTTCTCCACTGAGTATGGAAGCAGCCTAGCTACCTGTAGAGATCATTGAGGTTGAGCAGAGCCCCAAGCCTCCTCGGATATATTTTCAGCTGTTGCAGGAGTCAAGTCAACACCCCGGGACTGCTGCAGCACAGGGAAGCCCTGTGCTCATGCTGTGGTGCCAGTGTGGAGGGTGCCGGACCATAACTCGATTCCTCAGCTCCAGGATGTAGACAGCTCTAGCAGTGACTCATGAAGACAACTTTGCAAATTCCAAGTGATGCAGAGCATCAAGAAAGAAATAGAATTTGAAGTCTGTAGTCTTTCATAGCTACATTTCCATTTATAGAAGTACTGAACTAGGCACTGAAATCCATCTTTATTCAGAGGAGCTCTCATTTACACGCTGAACTCCCTTCCGCTTCAGTGGAGCAGAATCTTGTGTAAAGTGTACCATACACTCAATGCTTTCCCAGTGAAAATACTTCCTGCCTCATGGTCGTGGCTGCTGGCTTCAACCCAGCCAAGAAGGAGAGTTATCTAACCTTACTGTATCAGTGTGAAATTTGCCTGTTGGCCACGGGCAGCTCCTTCCCAACAGGTATCAGGATCAGAGCCACTGCAACAACCCAGATGCAGTTCATACCTGGTCAGCAGCAATGCAGAGGATGGGAACAGCCTTCTGAACAGACCTGCTTTTTCACCCCAGGAGACGTCTCTCCGAGAGACTCGCAGGGCAGGAATAATGTCGAGATGCCTACTGATGTTGCCTGGACTGAACTCCATTATCTCAGGCTGTTAAGCAGACTTGCACTTTCGACATTAAAAGCGTGAATTGTAAAAGTACAAATGGGACATGATTCTCAAAAGGCATTTTTATAGACAGCAAAAAGCTTCATGCCAATTGCTCAAAAAGGCTTTGAAAGTTTTCCAAGACAGCACAACACAGGCCCAGATCACTCCTACTGGTTTAGCTTCATAATTGCCTTCTCTTTCACTACTTATTTTTGTCTTCAGCTGAGTACCTCCCACCCCGCTACACAAGTCCCCTCTCACTGCCAGTGTCCTTCAGAAAGGGCTGAACAGAGCTTCCTTTCCCACCCCATGAACGTGGCCTGGCTGTGCCGCAGGCTGCCATGGGCAGAAGCACCAGGTGCTCTTACCCAGCTGTGCCCAAAAGTATTTCCAACATTCCCAGCATGAGGTATTAGGAAGACAGTCCAGCTGACTGCCAACTCCTGAAACCTGGAGTGATCCCACAGCATTTGTCAATTTCTGCTTTGCCAACACAACATTCACAAAGCTTAACCTATTCTGTCACCAAGAATTACGTGACCAGCTGAGAAGAGGAAACAGTTGTTTCAGCCAGCCCCTCTGAGTGTTGGGTTTTACTGAGACAGGTTCCTGGAGGAAACCTGAATAAAAGATCATACTCTAAGTTCTAATATGCATCCCAGAGGTTCCCAGAAGCTTTTCTTCACTTGCATAATGGCTTTCTTCAGCCAGTGCTGAAGGTCCCATGAGTTTTTAAATGCAGCATTTGGATCAGAATTTTTCTAACCTTCTTTGCTGCCATTTCTGTACATGTTACAGAAGAGCTAGTCCGACCTGAGCTCTCTCAGACTGTCCTAGACTGTTCTACTGTTGTCTAGACCTCCTGGGCACTTGTACTTCCACCTTGAGATCTCCAGTGGTGCTGTCCTGACTCCTACACCCAAGCATCAAGAAAATTTTGAGATAGCTGCTTCAGAAATGCAAATCTATGGATAATTACCTTTTCTCATTTGTGTTCCTTAACTACTTTTTCTGTTTGTAAGAAATCTGCTTATTTTCTCTTCTTTTCTACACCTTCAGTACTTTAATGATTAGTCTACTTCTTATTTCTTGCTCTTTGGATTTTTTAGATATTGTTAATGATAATATTTTTATCTTAGAAAGATTTCCTGGGTTCTTCAGTGTCTAGCCACAAGATTCTTCCCTATTAATATGTTATTGTTAGCTGACTGTTATTATGTGTCTGTATGTGTGTGTGGGATACAGCTGTTTGTGCAGCTGACTGATCCTGATGGTCAGATTTTGCTGGGTAAAGGTCAACACAGCGTGAGAGTTGTGGTGTCAAAGTAGCCCAACTCCCATTTTTATTTTCTTTAACTTTTCCTAGCCACAATCTGCAAGGGCCTTTCTACTCTGGGGTTGTAGCCCCCCCACACTGCCCCCAGTCCCCATGCCATATATCTGCAAGGAGTAGGGTAATTTTTCAACTCCACGTGTGATCTGAGCTCTTTTTGCTTTGCTTGGCCCTCCAGGGAGCCTGGGTGTGGGATGGCTGTGGATGCAGTTCACAGGGAAGTGCCTGCAGTCATCACAGAACTTTCTTTGGGGTGTCGGGGCCACCACAGGGAGCAGAGGCTGACATCAGCATGGAGAGATGGATGAGCCGGTGGCACAGAGCCAGATGGGTAAAAAGGGGAACAGCCAAGGAACAGCCTTGAAAAGAGGAACAGCCTGGCATTACCAAAAGAACAGTTGTCTTTCCAGTAATGCTGGAGGCAGGAGATCGTGGCAGGACTCGAGTGTGCACGTGCTGAGGAGTGAAGAGCTTGCCCTGTTTGTCACAAAGCACCATAGGATGAAGAATGAGTCACAAGTGCTAAGCTTTACTGAGAGGCTTAAACATTTCAAGTACTGGCACCCATAACCCTGTAACCATGGCACTGCTCATAATGGGCCCTTACATGCAGTGCTGAGTTTCCAAGGTCTCAGGGCTGAGGTTCATCAGCCTTTTTTGTCTGAACTTTCCTTAACCTGCCCAGAGCTTTCTTTTAAGCATGGTTAGCTGTATCTGCATTTTTTTTCTCCTAATGACCAGGCAGCTATGCTTGATTAGTTTTCCTTTTGCTTATTTTTGCTGGCTATAGCCATGATGTTTACATTGACAGTAGCAACAAAGAGCTCTTCCATGCATGTCTAAACACAATGAAGTGGTGTAGAGGAAGCAGGATGATAAGAAAAGGAGCATAGTCTGGAATGGCAGAGCCCAGGGCTGTAAACAACTCACCAGTGGTCAGTTAAAGAAATGAAGATCTGGGAGCTGCACAAAGGGGCTTCAGGGGTAGTAAACAGAGCAAAAGAACAAGCATCTAACATAAGCAAAAAGTACCATATATGCGATTTGGTTGCAACGCAGAGTGGCACATCAAGGTATGAACCAAATCAGCAAACTTACAGAAATTATACCAATTGGCTCCTAAGAGGAGGAGGAAGAAACAGTCAACCTGGAAAGGCACACAGGGGTGCTGTTGCCCCCACATCTCCTCAGTATGAAGCCATCAATCTGAGCACCCAGAAGAGCAGTGGAAGGGGTTGCAAAACACTGGAAGAAGGACTAGACACTAGGAGTGGATATAACAATTTTAGCTGTATTGTCGTTACTGAAACTTTTTCTATAGGAATACTTTTTGCTTTTATTTCCTTTTTTTTTCTGTATTAATTAGATCTGGATAAATAAGAATTCGTTGATCAGATCAGTTCGTTTTCAGTTATGCTAACATTCCTTTTTGTCTATAACAGGATTTTGAGCTTAACATGTTCAATAAACCCCCGATACATTGGGGACTGATGGAATTTCTGATTTCTCTCTCTGTTAACAGCCACACACACCAGGCACCTGCAGGCACTAACATTCTCACCATTTTCCCAGTGAGTAAGAGTGGGAAAAAGATGCTCAGCAGTCACAGAGCATCCATTACAGTCACTCAGCTGGAGCAGCAGTTTCAGAGAGGCCCTACATAACCTCCCTAGTATAAAAGATTTCTAATTCCTGTAAGAAACCTTACTTTTCCCCATGACTCTGCAGTGCGTGCAGATAATTTCCATCAACTCCTAACAGTTCTATGCTATGTGTTTTAATGTGCTTTTCTGAGTATGAGAGAACAAGGTCCTTAAAATCATGAGATCATCCCCAGCACCTTTGGTTTTCCACTGTAGCAGTGGGCTGTTGCACTGTATTGAGATGGTCTCTAGCCAGGCATCATGGAGCAGAAGAAGTCCCCAGCTGATATGGGACACGTAGGATCCATTATCCCTGTTCCTTGCCCACAGAGGCAAGGAGCAGAAGAAGTCCCCAGCTGATATGGGACACGTAGGATCCATTATCCCTGTTCCTTGCCCACAGAGGCAAAGTCAGCTCTTAACTGTTCTGGTTTTACGATCGCTTTGCCTGAGGAGAGCAATTTAAAGCAGGTGCAGCATCACCGAGAAATGAGGCCAGTGACCTGGAGTTTCAAAAGGATTTGAGCATCTAGATAAAAGTAGAGCCTTGCTGAAAATACCCCACACTCCTTGGGGTACTCCCCTCTCTACTACTTGGAACAGTTTTCCCCCTGTTTTCAGTGCTTCCAATATGTGCTAAAAATTTCCAGATCTCTGATGAAATTGATGAATTTAGGAGACAGCATTTCATTCTATAATCACTGAGATAATCCACTGAATTTCCAAAGCTGCCACCTGCAAATCTCACTCAATATCAGCAGCTCCAGTGGGAATTCAGTGCCTCTGAGAGTCTGACAAGGAACAAAACCACAGGCTAAAGACAAACTGCAGAGGATATTGGTGAATGAAATGGAAGAATAATTCTCTGAGAGATGTGATATTCCCTGGAGAAAAGGCTGTCCAATCCGGCTCTTGTATAGATTTTTAGGTTGTTTTGGAGAAAAAAAATCTCTGATTATGAATATATTAAAAAAAAGTTTTCCTTGTCAGATTAGTACCTAAATCTTTTGCAGAAAAAGTGAATTGAAGAGGAATTTGAGTGGGGAAAGGACAGTGCTTGGGCCAGGAGACCAATTCCCTACAGGCAGTGTATATGCATTTATGATGTGCATGTATTTTCCTTGTGTTTCCCAACTTTCTTTCTGCCCTTTAATTTAAGGTTGCATGTTCTGATAGTAAATGTCTCACAGCTGCAGAAAGGAAGTCGCAGACAGGCTGTAATTTACTGCCAAGCATCACTCTGAAGAAGTTTGCAATTTATGGTAATGGTATTGTTCCTTCAGTTCTGATCTTGTACTCATCCTTCATTACACACAACACTTTACAAAGCCTTCTGTGTTTAGCAGCATTAGCCCCTCAAGCAAGAGACTACAGTAAGAATATTTAAAATTTTATTACTGCAGCTTTTTTTTTCAAGTCCCTCATGGCAGTAAGTATAAGGTATGAGTGGGTGGTGCCAGGAAAAATCATCCTTGTTTGTGTCAGGCAACAAATAAACCCCACATGTATAATACAACTTGACATAATAAACTGTCAGTGCAATTAGCCCTTAGATTTGTAGTTTTATAATTCAGCTGTTCAGCAATGACTCAAACCTGTTGTATACCATCTTTCAAGTAATGATATAAATAGCTTTAGCAAGCAAAACAGAGACCTGCAATTTATCATTCAAAATGCACTTTTCCATTCCAGATATCTGATCTTTTTCCTGGTAAAACTGAAGATGATTTGGATTAAATGGATGGGCTTTACCCCAAGCAGTCTGAGGCTCCGATGGGAGTGCATAATCCGTGTCAGCCCTGAATGGACTGGGGAGGTGCACTCTTGCCCCACAATAGGCATTTCTCTGGTAAAGCATTTGCATTTTACTGCTTTCCCGGGCAAGATATGCATCATCTCTTACCTCTAAGGAGGGGTGTGGGTGTGCTCAGAGAATCACTGCACGGAATCACGCAGGCAGGATTCAAAGCTGACGGATTTGCTGTTTCTGTAGGCTAAAGATGAGGTTTGCTTCTAATTATGATACTGGTCAAATCCACATAGGATTCAGATTGGTGAAACCCAAACTTATTTTGATTTGTGATATTTCCCATCAATGACTCCCTGCAGACACATTAGTTAGTGTCACCAAGGGCCTCCTGATGAAGGGGGAGTGCTCTGCTCTGCTGCAGAGCTGTTATTCACAGACCACATGCAATTGCCCAGGATCTGTGACACTGCACTTGGCTCACAGATTATTCCTGTATTTCTGCATTGTATCAGTACTCAATGCATCCTTTTGAGTGTTATAGTTAAATGGCTAAGCTTTTCCTCATCTGTGTTCCAGTATGATTCTCTTCCCCAACCGGGATTTACCTTTCCTCTAGAGAAATAATATCCAGTGGCTTTTGAAGAGTCTCTGGTTTACCTGGTTTATAAACCCACTTTATACTGTAGCCCAAACCCCACTGCCTTATATCCCATGTCCTTGTTCTCACCTTAGTATGATGAGAAAGGAAGTCATGCAGGCTAGAGCCTCTTCTACTTCATGGAGAACTGACCCAAAATATGGCCTGAGTTCAGCCAAGAAAAGTTTTTCTAACTCAGGTAATATATATATTGAAAGAATATGAATGATCCACTTTTTCATATCAATCATTACATTTAGTGGAACACCAGGCCAGTAAAGATTTGTGATCTGACAATTTCTTGAAGTGGAATGAACTCAGACTAGGCAGTCAAGTTGGTATGGTATTTGTGAACTTGGATTTATTTTTCAAGACCAATTTTTGTAAGGTTTTGTAAAGTTAATGTGTCCCTAATGATGTTAAATATAGAGATGATGGAATTAGAAGGTTGTTCATAGTTAATCACTATTATAAAGACCTCGAAATGCTTTGGTAGATAGATCATCATATATGGTTTTAAATAAAAATACAAAGTTGAGAAAAAGTCATATTTTCAGAGCAATTCTTTGGTTTTGTATTTTTTTTTGAAAATGCATTGCTGTCTTGTTCTGACAAGATGAGAAATTCAACTGCACAGAAAAGAAACTCGTACAAGACTGTGCTTTGTGAGAGTGCTGAAAAAAATCTAACCAAAGAAAATGCTTCCTTTGCTTTCTGATTTCTTCTTACAGAAATCTGTAGCCTCTGCCAGTTATTTTTGAGTGATTGGTCAGGAATAAATCTAGCAGAAGTTTTACGCAGGCCCTGACTCATTGAAATATAATGGAAGTAAGAAGTGTCCTCCGTGTGATTTTTTTCCTTTTTTTTAAATTAATATTTACATACTAAAGTAATTTCTTAAGTACAATATGCTTTTTTGTACCTCTAGCTTATCCTAAAATAGAATTTTTACTTTGTTTTCTTCAGGACATGGTATCTGTGATTTTCAGGGCTTTGTGGCACATGCAACTGTGTAGGTATGAGGCACCTTTGGGCAGCAAGGTCTGTTTTGGCAGCCCTTGCATTCCAGGTATTGCCCAGATTTCCTCCGTGAGCAAAGAGCTCCATAGCAGCAGGGAACCCCAGAAGACATCACGGAACCAGTATGTACAGCCCATTAAACACCAGTTGCAGAATAATTCCTGTCCTTACTTCCGTCTTTGCATGGCTGGCCACGCGCAGTCTGGCCAGCAAGCCGTGGCTTCCACGTCCCCCGTGAATGAACACGATGAGAGGGTGATGCCTCAGGCTTGCTGGTAACAGTGGGACACATTTCACTTGCTGGTCCCTTGAGGAAAAGAGAGGCTGGGCAAGATGTTGCTTCTGCTTCCTGAGGACAGGTTACCGCCAGAACTCAGCTTTAAGAGATACCAGCCCTAAGAACAGCCTTTTCCAGATATTTTGTGAGTCCTTAGGGTCCCAATTGCATCTCTTGGTGAAGGCCCCCTGATATCTCTCCTCTCCTTGTTAAGTGTTTGTGATACCTGCAGATTAGCACCTCACCCTCACCAGGCTCCCCTGAGCCCTCCCCAAGAGTAAACACAGACACTGCTGGCAAGACAAAGCCCCATTTACCCACCAAGAGAAAAATTCAGGTTTCTGTTAGAAGACTGCAAACTAAATTGCCAGCAAAGCATAACTACAGTTTTAATCTCAGCCCTGCAACACAATGTGTCTGTTTGCTTAGGCTCTCTTACCTAAGACATATCTCTGCTCTCAGAAGAAAGGGCTGAAGGCACCATCCCACCAGTGTCAACCTTTGCAGTTCAGAAGCAGAGACCTCTTCCCCAGTTTGGAGCTGGTTTACAGACCTTAGGACTGGAGTCAGAGGTAAAAAACCAAATGCTGAGGAGGGTATTTAGGAGTCAGACTGGAAATTAGGACCACCTTAAGTATCTACAGACTGTCTTTTCCCTGGTCTGTGGACAAGATAATGTAATACATTTCTGTGATATACTTTTCCTGTAATTGATCACAGGGAAAAAAATGGTGAAACATATATTTTGCTGCCTACTTGCAGCCCAAATGCCCATTTAAATATATCCTTATTTCCATTCTTCTCCCTCCAGCAAATGTCACAATCAGCACAGAAGAGATTCTGAAGGACTTGTTTTCCTCTGAGAGCATGAAGTAACCCAAATAATATCAATGGGCTGTGGCTAGAAAGTTTCACTAGGGAGGAGAATTAAGCCAGTTGAGTAAACATGGATCTGCTTTGGCTATCGCCTCAGGGTGAAATCTCTAGGTCACTTTGGCTGAAAATGACGGTATGAAATGGGTCAGACAACCAGGCCTTGGCTCCCCATTTTCCAGGCTCTTAAGTCAGCCTTCACAGACAAAGCAAGCAGGGAACGTTTTGCTGTTGACCCACTGGAGTTAATGGGTTCTGGGAGGGCACAGGGGAGTGTTGGAGCCTGCAGAAGGAAGGATAGAGACAATCCGTGCTCAGGGAGGACAGAGAGGGGGCAGAAAGGAAGCAGAGCATTATTGCAGTGATGATGAGCTCCTGCAGCACCATCCTACTGCACCCCAGTTCTCTGCACAGCCGACAGAGAGGAATAATTGTGTTTTGAAAAGGCTGGGTTTAAGAGACACAATAAATTTCCTGACTGACACCTCCCTGGTAAATGTGTATAAATTCCCTTGAATAACATGCTGCTCGGAGAATTACAGGCTGTGAGTGCCTGGGTAAGTTTTACTGCTTTGGTTTCAGAAGGCTGGCTAATGGCTGTGAAATTCCCTCCCAGCTCTTAGTTTGAGCACTGCATCCACAATTTAAAAGCACTCATATGTTTACCCCTATGTTAGCTAAAGAAAGAGGCTACATGGGCTGTAGGTTATGTTATACTCCTTGATGGAACTAGAGGGATACAGAAAGCTCACTCTATCAGCAAGGCTTTTTATTCACCTTAAGTGAATAAAAACATAGAATAGCTTCTCCAGCAAAAAAAACCTCAACAAAACAACCAGCTTTGAGCATCAGGAAGAATAAAGTCCTAATTCAGCAAAGATATTATCAGCAGCCACTGCAGCACCTATTGTTTCTATTCATAAGCTCCCTCCCGTATCTTTGTCTCTTTTACTACATCAGTTTCAGACTACTGAGAAATTCCTTGGTTTCCAGATCAGGCTGAAGCCACTGTAACCCCTGGGTGCACTTGAAAGGAGCTGATTCTGATTTAGTTTTTGCTCTATTATCTCATATTTCCTTCCCTGACCTCTTGAAGAGAAACCATTCAAACTCCCTGAAAAGAAGCTCTGACTTGCTAGTTACATAAACTTTCAAACAAAAGGCACGCATAATTAGATTGCCCAAATTTGTGCAGTAGCAGAAGCCTTATTAACAGAGAGCAACCCTGGAAAGACAGCTTTTGCTTAACCAAAGCAAAACCACAGCACTCTGAGGCTGCAATGCTGAGAACCCTTGGACAGTACTTACCTACTGCAGTCTTGTAGATGACATAATGCTGTTAATTAATGGACTCCAGAGAATCTCCTCTGTTTGTCTTTGTCTACAAGCTCATTTAAGTCAAAAGCTTTTCCATCTCTGGCCTGAACTCTCTTTTAGGGGCCAATTCTGCATTGCTTTTGCAGATGAACATGCAGCACATATAGAGAGTTAAATAGCTGTATGGCAAAACAGGGCAGCACAGAGATCTGCTCAGTGCTCCTGTCTGTCAGCCATGGCCCGGCTCATGGGACTACGTGACCATCATAGGGAGTGAGCAGCATCTCCTGACGTTTCTCTGGGGACACAGACCAATTCCTATCTCTCTGACCCTCCCCAAAGAGACAATGCCAAGAGAAGCTGAGATAGAGGGAGATAAGGACCTACCTATTGTCTGATCACAGCTGCAGTCTGGGGCTGTGAAAGGCTCAAACAGCTTCATTTAGAATAATGTTCTCTGCCATGGGAAATTAGGAGAATGGAGACAAGGAAAATCCTCCTGGAGAGCTCAGCTCATCCAGAAGGATTCCAGCGGCCTTGCACAGGCACAGTGTGGTGCCTTTGGAGGGTTGAAGAGCCTGTTTGATTCTGATCTTGCATCCCTGCAGGCACAGCTTTCGTGTATTCTGAGTGAAAGCTGTGGCTACACCAAAGGAGGAGTTGAAAGCACAGCAGGGCCCAGGTGTGTGCAGGGACACAGAGTGTGCTGGGATGTGCAGGATGGTGGAGGAGTGTGGCATCTGGGTGTTCTCCTGCAACAATCTGCCTGCGAGCAAGGCGCCTGCTCCGCCTTTATAGTCAAGGAAGTCTCTGGCTTTTGAGGACAATTTTACTTCTCTGAAAGTAGACATTAGCTTAGCTATGTTGGGTGGTTGGCAGTTGCAAAGGATGTGTCCCCACTATTGTTCTGGTTTGGACCAGTGAGCTTCAGGAAATGTGGTTTTCCTGATCAGCTCCATGGAGCTTCCCATGCATCCTGAGAACATCCTAAACTCTTGTCCCAGGATCCCTTTCTATATTTTAGGGGGATCTTCAGACAATCAAGCAATTGTCAAATTTCAAAGCTTGACAAAGCAGCTGTTTCCCTCCCAGAAGGTGAGACCCTTTGCTCTTCCTGGATGGCAGCCCTGATGTGTGATCGATGAAGTCTGACCAGGACAATAAAGGAGAACCTGGACCAGGGTGGCAGTGGCAGATGAGGTGAGGATGGATTTAAGCCTTCCTGCACTTCATGGCTCTCAAGCGAGTGCAGAGCTGACTCTTTCCTCATGGAGATGTGACAAAGCCTGGGGTCATCAGAGCCCCAGTCCAGCTGACAGACTATTGAGCAGCTCCCATCATTCCTTAAATGGGCCAAGGGCACAGCTGGGAAGGAGAATTCGATTTGAACACTATAGCTTGGTGAGAAAGTATTGATTTCTTTTTCCCTTTTACTTCTGGGTAGATATTTGTCACCCAATCCTATTTTTTACTTGGAAAAGAGATATTTCAATGGATAGTCCTCTGGAAGTTACAAGGAAAATATTTTCATTAAATTAATTTCTTTGGAATCAAATCATCACTGGAAATTAATGTTCATCTAATAAGAAGTTCAATGTTCAAAGGCAATGGATATTGAATTTTAGATTTTTTTTTAAATCTGTGTGGGTATTGTGGAGGTCCTTCTTCTCCTTCTTTGTCAGAGGGAGAGAGTGCTGGAGCTCTACATGAGTGCTCTGCCTGCCTGCACCAAAGGGTTGATCACCCTCTTGTCCTCCATCAAAATGATTCAGCTTCCTGCAAAAAGACAAAGCAGGGCCTGCCCAAAGCAGGCTCTGCTGCTTCTTACTGAAGCATGTTGCTCTGGGCCAGTCCTTTCCAGGCTTTGGACCAGTAGTTCTATCTTGGCCATGTGCCTGGGAGAAGAATGTGTTTCTGGCAGAGAAATGTGGCACTGCTGTCAGCTCCCAAATAGCCCTAGCCATGTCCCACATTCTCCTGGCTCTTCAGCGAGCCCCTTGGACACATCCATGTAGTTGTTGCTTTCATGTACACTGTCTGCAAGCACCTTAGCATAGGGAGCAACTCTTCATTTGACATTTGTACAGAATTTCATAGGATAATGTTTAGGGTGGCTTGGTTTGGCTTTTTGTTGTTTTTGTTGTTTGGTTGGGTTTTGTTTGGCTTTTGTTTGTTTGTTTGTTTGGGGTGTTTGGTTTGGTTTTTGGGGTTTTGGTTTTTGCTTTTTTCTTTCAGAAGTTACCCTAGAAAGAAATACAAAAAGAAACACAACATAACATAAAGGAACCCTGACCTAGGCAGGTGCTCACTAGAGGAACGGGGTGATCCTACCTTTCGGGAAACTTTCTGGTAGGCTGCTCACTCAGCTTCTTTTTCCAGCAACATACAAGAAATGCAGCTGCCTTGGTGATGATAGCTTTCAGTTCTAGAGAACAAGTGCTCACAACTCTGACTTCCTGGCCATAAAGGGAAGGCAAGTCCAGGCCTTTCCTTTCCTGGTTTGTTCCCAGCATGATGGTGTAGAAATTTCGTGTGGCTTAGTGAGACTCCTGCAGGGAGATGAAAACCATTTGGAGAGCAATCTGAGATGTTGAAGAGATTAACAGCACCTCCTACAAAGGATATGGGAGAGTCCTGGGGAGTTTCTTCACTTTGAGAATCTTTGAAATATCCTGCCTAGAATCCCTTCTTTTGGCAAAATATAGTCACAGTTCGTGTTCTCCTGTCCTGCTTTGAGAAAGAGCTGGGGAAACTGCCGCTCTCTCTCCTGCTGTTTCAGACATCCCATCTAGTGTCCTGCCTGGAGAGGAGTTGTTCTTGGGCCCATCCTGGAGCTGCTCTTGCAGAAGCAAGGAAGATGGAGTAGCACTGGGACAGTGGGACAAAAGTCTCCTGTGGCTGAACTACTTTCCTTTCCCGAGGGATCACCACTTCTGACAGTCAAAGAGCTTGGGGAATACCTCAGGCAAGGAGAAAGCCGAGGCCACACTGTTGCTGCTGGTTATTGCCATCTGTCCTGCTGTCCCAGTCAGCCTCGCTTGTTTTCCTTCATTGTTTTTTTCTAAGGTGTAACAGCTGAGCTGTGAGGTGCTGTGGGTGATGTCCTGGTGACTCTGGCCTGCTGACACTTCCACTGCATCATGTAGGACCTGCAGGGCTGCGTGAAACCCCTGGAAGAAATCTATGAGTTTGCCTTCATCCCCCTGAGCAAACCTGCTGCCAACTATGGTGCAGCAATCTCCACTTTGTGCTTTGATGTGATGCCTGCTGAGATCTGGGAGAAGAGATCCTTCCCTCTCCTGCCAGTGCTTGATGTTAAACTGAAGGACTGCAACATTATGACTGCCTCATCTCTCACCGTTCAGGACCTGCTGCATGCTGTAACCTATGGACACAAATTCTTTGGGATGTGAATGTGCGGGAGACCCAACCTACGAGAGACCTTCTCCACTCTCTCCTCACAGTCCCACCCTCCAGTATTTCCCTGCTCCCATCCCTCTTGCTGGAGACCAGCCCACAGGCTTTACCCTGGCAAGAGGGTTTCTTGGTACCTGCCCGTTGACTTTCTCTGACATCTCTGGAGTCCCCATTGCCCTTCTCCCTCCCACAAAAGCCTGGCAGCCCCAAATCTTTGGCTCAGCAAAGATGCTCAGGGAATTCCACCGCAGTTTCTTATAGCAGTCTGCTCTCCTTCCCTTTGCCTTCTCCCTAATGCCTTGGGAGGCCGTGCATACTCCACAGAGCCAAGCAGCCAACAGCAACCTCAAGCAAGATTTTTTTGTGGCTGGAAGTGTTTGCTGGAAACACCAGGGTGCAGGAGGAGCAGAGGAGGCTGCCATGTGTTGGACACTTCAGTCTGTTCTCAGGCCATCACAGAAACTTCTGAACTTGGCAAAGTTCAGGCCCTTTTCAGCTTCAAACAGTCATGGCAAAAACAGTGTCTGCCGCTCAGGAAATTGATGTGGACTGGGAGAAAGAGGCAGTTAATGTAATTCTGCTCCTTAACCTCCTGTGACAAAGCTTGGAGATAAGGAAGGGAAAAAAAAAGGTGTGATGGGAAGAGGAGGAGAAGGTGGGAAATAGCTCAGCACTTTAATGAAGACTTTTCAAAATGTCTCACACCTTGTCCCTGAATTCAAATCTCTTCCAGAAATGAACACCAAAGGAGCATGGTGCTGTTTTTTGAGAGAGCCAGGGTGATAATGCAAGGTACACTGGTACATATGTTTTGGTTGATCTATTTTTTCCCTTCTTTTGCTGAAATTCAAGAAGCATGGTTCAAAAGGTCTAAGCATGCACTTCAGACCTTGGGAAAAATGTTCCTTTTCTTGGAGGAGGAAGGCTGGTTTTGTGACCAAATTAATTTTTTTCTTCTGTGAGGCTATTAGAAACTGACTTTACAGTGAATAATATTTTTTAACCAGTTGGTTTAGAGAAGATTGCAGACCTTTTTGTGTTGCAACACACTGGAATACCTGAAATCCTCCTTTGGGTATAGTAGCCCTTCCAAGACCTACTGACAACCTCCTGGGATAAACTCATGGAAAGGGCATCACACTCCCAAGGCAAGGGATCCTGAGATGTCCCCTTCTCTCTCTCTCTGCCAGAGCTCTGTGCTCGCCATGGCCCACCTTTTCCACTGGCACTCACTACTCGGGACAGGGCTACAGGTCCCCCAGAAAATCCACAGGGAATCATCTCCCTCTTATGGTGCGATCCCGTACTACACTTGCGTGTGCCTCTCCCAGCTCCCCGGTGTTTGCTGGAGCGGGCAGGGGGGCCGGAAGGAGCAAAACTACAGCAGGAATGATCTAACACGGGGATGGGCTGGAAGCTGGAAGAGGGACAACTGCTAGTGGAGGAAAACAAGGGCAGGAGGGTGATGGTGAGGTTGTTCAGTCTGTAAGTGAAATGGGAGGAGGCGATCGCCCACAGCTGCTGAGGACTGGAACCAGTGAGGCAGGGCTCCCAGACGGTCCTTTCCACACCAAATCTAAAATATTCCTTGGCCCCGAAGGTGTGCTGGCTGTGTCTGTGCTGGGGCGTGTGGTCCCTCCTCACAGGTAGGGTGAGTGGCACAGGTCTGTTTGCCCATCGGACAGGTGAGCACTCACCTGGCAGCGCTCAGTGCTAAGGCCGGAGGCATTACTGTCACCACTTTGTCTAAACTCTCAAAATTCCACACATCTCTTGTCGGCAGAACTGCTCTGCCTGGCAGAGCTTGCAAGGCTCTGTCTGGCAAGGGGGGCTGTGTCTGGGACCAGGGATGAAGCCGACAGGCCAAGGGGGCTGTGTTTGGGACCAGGGATGGAGCAAGGCAGGCCACTGTGCCCGCACTTGCAGCTCACAGCCCCGCTCTGCCCCGCCGTGATCACCAGCGGAGACCTTGCAGATCTCCATCTGATGTCCGCGCAGGTAAAAAGTCAACTGAGCTTGGCAAAACCATCCTTGTAGCTGCAGGGAATGTCAGGAAGGCTGGGTCAGCACTGGCCTGCTGGGGCAGTGCCCATATCACCCCATGGAGACCCACCTGCCTGTCCAAGAAGCACAGCAGCTCCCTGCTGGCCAGGAGAGCAGCTCTCCTCCTGCTCTACCTGGAGAGAAGCTGGCCTGTGCCCGGGTCCTGCCTAGGGCCCCCTTCCCAAAACACAGGGCTGCCTGTGTGCTCTGATGGTGCAAGCCCAGAGCCTCCAGCATGGCAGTCCCAGATCAGTCATGCACAGAGGCTGGTCCTGGTTTTCATCATCAATCTGATAAATGGGAAATCTTCATGGAACAATTTCTGCTATGTCCGTGCATCAGTCTTCAAAGAGGAATTCAGGATCTTCCCTGTGTTCAGGTGACTGCATTGTTTACAGAGCTGAGGGCAACTGAGGAGGGCTCATTTCATGAATATTCAGAGAGAAAAGCCAACCTAGGTTAACAAGAATTCACAGTGAAACCAGTTACATTAATTTAAACAACCAAGCTGTCCTCTGTTTGCTCTTCACACTCTGTGATTTTCAAAGACCTCTCCAGGGCTTGACTGATTACTTTTAAGCCAGACTATCTCTGTCCAGTTGACACAAGCAGCACTCAAAAATGCAGTGCAAGCGGGGTGCTCAGCAGCAGTCTGGGGGCAGGTGCCACACGCAGGTGCCAGAGCCTCACACATGCAGCCCATGGCAGAGGCACTGCCCCTCCACAGAGCTCCTCTCTGCTTCCAGCATCCCAACCACATCTCCTGCAGCTCAGCTAACGTGACAGTAATTAAATACACTGGCAGTCAGGTGCTCAGCCTCCGAGATGTATCTGGGAGGTATCCAGGAGTTGCTTCTGCTTCCAAGCAGTGCTGCTGGCTGGGGCTGGACTTCACAGGCTGCTCCTGTGCCCAGTCCTTGTCTGTGTATTTTACCCCTGGATTAAATCATCTTGATGCACTGGGGCAGGAGTTAAGGGGAAAAGCCAAACACAGTTAAAACCGGGTTTATATTTTGGCATTGCTCATCCCTTCACAATCCCAACCTGAAGGAAAGCCAAGTGCTCAAGTGCTGCTTATTTTGTTGGGTTACATCCTTAGCAGTGTGCAGGCTCCTGACCTTGCTCAACAAATCAGCAACAAAGCTAAAGAATTTCAAGGTGAATTCTAATACACATGAGGTCTTGTATTTGCAAGCTTTCCCACTTTTTGCAAAAATGAAAGCTGCAGTTCTCATGTAATGGCACGAATTTATAGGCTAGGAGTAGCAGCCTGGTTTCGAACTTCCCACTAACACAGGGAGTGGTTGGGAATAACTCACTTGCAAACTGCTCATGTACCTTCCCTCTAGTGCTGCCAGGAGACACCACAGATGGCTAGTGGTGCTGCACCAGTCATGCTGCACTCTAGGTGAGATCCCCAGACCCAGAGACCTGTTTATCCCCACAAAACCAAGGCAGAAAGTGGGAGATAGGTGTCTGTAAATCCTGGATCCTCATTTTCAAGGATTTCTCCAGGCTCCCAGTCCTGCTCAGTAGAACATCAGCATTCACAGCAGCATGTGTCCTGCAGGAGAAAGACCCCTTGCCACCTACCGTTCTCTTCCTGCCCATCACATGGAGTTTAAACAGGACCCCTCATTAGCCTCTGGTCTATTTGGTTTTTCAGGGTACATCTGTAATCACACTGAAATTATATGGAAAATGGAAAAAAAAATCTGAAAGTTTATATGCTATTCTGGAATAACAGTCTCTGAGTAATGCTAGCTACAGATAAAATGGCTGAAAATAAAACAGATTAAGGAATTGAATGGATAGTCACCGTAGAGCAAGCAGACATAGACATGTCCTACTGAAGTTGTAATTTAACATGGAAAGTATGGGGGAGAAAGGCCTAACAGAGGAGCAAGAAGGATACCTACTGCTAGGGGAAGTGGTGATGGAGAGGGAGGAAAAATATCCGTAAAGAGATTTGTGAAAATCACCAAGTATTTTGTTCAAAATGTCCTGTGCACTCTCCCAGTGCACGGATGTATGGGAGGTCCCGTCACACCTGGCAGGAGCATTTGAATTATTAAGATTTCCCTGTGTGACCGACTCCTCCAAACGGGCTCCTGACGAGCTGCAGTGATGGGAGCTGCGTGTGGCACGCTGGGGGCTGCCAGTGGCAAGCTGCCTCTCCCAGCGCCGGCTGCCTCGGGCTGTGGCAGCAGCCACGTGGCATTGCTCCCGGCCACTGACTGCGTGACATTTCATTCAGTGTAAATTACAAATATTACAAGTGAATGAGCAGTTTGAAATTCATAGAGTCATAACTGGGAAGGCCGAGGGGCCATTGCCATCAGCTGCTCAACCTCCTGTATAACACAGGCCATAAAACCGCAGCCGGGAGCGCCTGCATCCAGCCTGGCAATTTGTCCCCGAGCAGGAATGAAACTGTGAGAAAGACATTCTGTCTTCATTAAAATCCTGATGTGACAGAGAGCTCATAAATCCTGGCTGAGTTTTCCTAAAGGCTAATTACTCTCACAGAATTCATACCTTACTCTCGCTTTGGGTTTGCTCCTGCACACAGGGTTCCTTACCTGCATTACTTTCAAAGCTCCCCTCCAGAAACCAGACTTCATATTTCATTGTATCCACTGGTGTTTGATGGTGGGTACAATGACAGTGGGGACTGATGCTGTTTGTGGACTAGACTCACAAATCACCCTGAGCAAACAACAAGGGGCATGGGATTGCCCACAGGTTTTGGAAATACCAAAGTATTCAGGACATTCATCAAATATATTTTATACAAATTATTTGCTGAGCCCTCATCTAAAAGGGGTTAGTGGGCTCTTGTGCCCCCAGTAAGGGCATACAGGGAAAAGCAAGAAGCAGGGGGGGAGTTGAGAGGGCTGACCCAGAGCTGATTAAGGAGAAGACTGGTGGCGGTGTGACAAGACTCACTGGGGACTGAGGACTAAAAGAAGCCAAAAAAAAAAAAAGAAAAAGGCACATTTAGGGAAGCATCGAGTGTTGGGGGAAAGACAAAGTAAAGGCGTTTGGAAAGAGGTGCCAGGTGGGGGGGACACACCTATGCCGGGTGTGGGGCTGGCCTGCAGGCCAGGAGGCTGCTCCCAGGCACCGTGCGGGGAGCAGGCAGGTGAAGGAGGCAGCTGCCAGTCACCGAGGCACCGGAGAGCAGGGGAGGGCAGGGGAGCAGAGCGTTTCTCCACGTTCACACCAGGCAGAACCTGACCTCCCATTCCCATGGCAACCCTACCCCGGCTGCATCGCACCGAGGCAGATGAAGGCATTAATTTCCCAGCAAAGCCGTCTCAGAGCCTCGGCACGCGTGAGGCAGCCGCCTTCGGGTTGCTGGGGGAACCGTAACTTTTTAATCACACTGCATTAAGGGTTTTATTACTCTGCATATTTATAAGGGTTGGTTTATTCAGATCCAGAGAGAGAGAGATATTTGCTATTTTGAGTGTGTCTTTCAGATTACCCCAGACTTTTCCCTGCATGGATGCTGGTGCAGCTGACCGGGGTACCACTGCTGAGGGCAGATGGGATGCAAAATAGGTACAGTGTGTGCAAGCAACATAGCAACCAGAGATGCTAGAGAGAGAAATGCAAAGTATGTGAAGGAGGCAGTTCACTGAGGTGGTTGATCAGTGCCTAATAAAATATGTAGTATTTATGTGACTTTTGAGTGAAAAGACAACTGGGACAAATTTGTATAAATGGTAGCTACAAACATTTCAACAATCCAAAAGAACTATAGCCAAAGGGGAAAAAAAAGCTCAATTAGCAATCCTCAATTATGGAAAGACTGAGGAACAAATGCAACCCAGAAGAGAAGTTTTTCTCCTCTCCGGGGCCTTTGCACATCCCTGTTATTCTCACTCCTGGCCTGTACAACTTTGCTCAAAAACCTGTTTGGAAAGCTTTTGGAAAAATATCAACACTAGCCTTTGTTTGTATCAGCTGGAAAAAATGAAAACCAAACCACTTTTCCAAACCACTTGGAAAGGCACAAAAATGACCTAAAGAAATTCCTGGACTCTGGGCTCAGACAGAGGATTGTTTCCTGGCATGTAGCTGCAGTGCTCTAACATGTCCCTAGAAACTTTCACCCCACAAACTTGAGCATATTTGGGCTTCTTGCTGAGCTGCTCAGCCCATTGGACTAGCTGGGATGGGCAGTGTGGGATGCCAGGGCCAGGCATCTCCTTTGGGCCTGGCAAGGACCAAGAGAGGTGCTGTGAGGCTGTGTGCAGCCCACGCAGGGTTAGGGATTTGGCTGCTCCTGCCAAACCTAAAAACAGATGAGCCCATGCCAAGGAAAGTCCCTTCTGAAAGTAGCAGGAAAAGTAAAAACTGTCAGCTTTGTGCCACATGTTTTGGAAAATCCCTTCCAGTACTCCAGTCATCACAAGCTCCATCCCAGACAAGCTGAGCAGCTGGCTGTACCTCAGCCCAGGCTGCTGATGCCAGCCCCATCTGTGGCGATGATGCATCAGGATAGAAACAAGATCTATAGCTCACTTCCTGCACTGGCTGCTGGATCTTTGGGAGGACTGTGGGTACCAGAAACACCTGTTTTTTTCCTGTGGGTACCAGAAACAGCCTCTGCAGGGGATAAGAATTGGTTTATTTATTCCAATGAAAAAATTACTGGGAAGAGAAGTCAAAACAGGAGCCAGTAGCATGTGTACCATGGTGGGTAGCACAGATTGGGGTGCTTCCACTGCTCATGTTTGTCCTTTTCTCCATCTGCTCTCCTTTTTATGTCTGCCAACTATTCTACAGCTCCCTAGGCCCTTCCTGCTCCCTCCAGCAATGCCCAAGCTCTTGGTGGTACCAGTAGCAGGAGCCGTGGTAGCAGCAGCAGGTGCCTCCAGGGGTTCTGGCACCTTTGCTCTCTCGTCCCCTCCTCTAACGCTGCCAGCTTGGTGTCTCCTCTCACTCACTCTGCTCCAGTGCTGATGTTTAAATTTTTGAGGACTTTGGCGATGAACAGGCAAGTGCACTCTCCCCTACGGAAAGGCTCCAGCTGTGCCGGGCGAGCGGCCGCGCTGCGGGACTGGGGGGATGAGCACAGCACGTCTGGCAGGCTGCAGCCACAGTGACCTTCACGTGGTGGCTCAGGGGTGGCTGCTCCCTGCTGTGTGAGGCTGCGTGTCATAGAGGAGAGGGCACCCTAGGGCAGACCAAATGTCCTTCTGACCCCACACCAAACCACATGTCCATCCGACCCCATCTGACCCCTTGTCCTGACCAGCAGCAGATGCTGTGGGAGGAGGGTGAGGACAGGGTGAACCCATTGTAGCACCTCCCCTTCCCCACCCTTCCTTCCCACCCCTGGGGATCCAAGGGAACTCCTGGGCCAGAGTTAATGTCTCTGTAGGCAATAGACTTTAAATTCTTTTCAAGATTTTTTCCTGCCACGTTTTGAAGCTGTGAATGGCACTGACAGGCTCCCGTGGCAGAGCCTCTCTGTGTAATGACATGCACTGTGAAAGCACCTCTCCATTTTGAAGCTGCTGCCTCCTGCTTTTGCTCCATACCTCCAAGGTGTTGGCTGGGAAAAGGCAATGAATGGCCATGGTCTATTTACTGTCCCCAGGCCTCTTATATCACCTTTCCGGCAGAAAACCACCATCTTTTCCCTGATATTGCAAACGCTCTACACCTTCACCTAGGAAAGCTCCCTGGCTGTCTGGGGCAGGCTGTCACACTTGGCTGTGGGGCAGAGGCTGAGCCTGTTCTGGGCCCAGGCTGGCACCTCCAGCTGCACACAGAGAGCCACCCGTGCTGGACTGCCACACAGCCGTGCTGGCCACCAGCACCAGGCCAGGGACAACGCTCACACCTTACCCCAAAGTCCTTTGTGCAGTCACTGTCAATGCTGTGATGCCTTTATTTTTCAGTGCCCTTTTCTTTTCCATACAGCCAGTAACTTACAAGCACACAAGATATTTTTAGCCCTAACTTAGAAGTGCTTCAGGTCTGCAATCGGGTGACTCAGCTGCCAGTGCTGTTTGCTTCAGTTTTACAATCAAAGTGGGCAATTACAGCCCTGAACAGCTATTTAGAGGCCGCATTTCCTTGTCATGCTGTCAAGAGTTTGCACACAGCACTGTCTGTAAAGCACTTTGCACACCCAAGTATGTGTCTGAAGGCTTTCTAAAGCAGGTGGAGAATAAAGCCCTGAGCTGTCACACCTCTTTCCTCTGTCTGCTGTAAAACCACCTTCCTGTGCCCTTCCTAACGCTGCCTTACCACCAGATGACCCGGCACGCTCCGCTGGGGATGCTCCCCAAGATGACAGCTCGCAAAGGATTGCTGCAGGATTTGGGTCACAGCCGGAGCATAAGGTGGCATTTCCTGCCTAATGAAAGTCTCTCTCACAGCTTTTTCCTTTCACAGGAAGAAATCTTTGCAGCTCACAGAGCCATTTGTATTGGTTTAATGATGCTCAAGACATTTATCCTGGGGGAGAGTTCTGCCTGAGCTCCCTGTTTACTTCAAACCCACTTACTTATAACAACCTTTCCTCCAGTTCTTGAATCCTTCACCTGCACGAACATCTCCTCTAGATCATCTTTATTGAATACAGTTA
Organism: Atrichornis clamosus; assembly: GCA_013400975.1. Lineage (NCBI taxonomy): Eukaryota > Metazoa > Chordata > Aves > Passeriformes > Menuridae > Atrichornis > Atrichornis clamosus. The sequence goes on from WBMZ01000174.1 coordinate 30,717, forward strand.
AGTGTAGCTCATGGGGTTATTGAATTACAGGCACAAACTTACCAAAATGAGATAAATCACTCACATATTAGCCTCTCTCTATTAAACACATCTCACCCGGAGGCATTTTTCCATAAAACAATTACTATATATCAAGCATTTGAATATTTGAAGCAGCTAAGGCAGGCTTCTCCCAGCAAGAAGGCACACAATGGGAATGCAGCAGCCCTCTCTGAAGGAAGCTTTACTGTCTAAAATATTTATTAGAAATAGCACCCTCTGTGTGAGCCTTGAACAGTAAGAGCTTGAGATGGAATCTGAGTTACATTTGCTCAGATTTGTATCAGATTCTCTTCCGTGCAGTGTCATGAAGCGGCGATGAGCACTGGCCACCACCCAGCCCTGACACCCGCCTCTGCCCAGCCCCTGGCACAGCAGGGACAGTGCCCTCCCTGGGGTCACTCACCTGCCAGGCACCAGCAAATCACCAGTCCAGAGAGACATTTTGTCTTCCAGAGGGAGTTGAGCTTGATTTGGGCAGGAGCAGCACTGGGAAGTGTTGATGCCATCTGGGGATGCAGGAGGGACTTGGCCGTGTGCTCAGCCCCTGGCATGGCGGGGAGCAGCGGGTCCTGGTACTGCCCAGCCCCAAACCACACCACCTCCTCGCCCGCCCTGCAGCACCCTCACATTCATGCCCCTCCAACGTATCTCCAGAACACTGGTTTGCCTTTTTCTCTAGCTAGTTTTCATTGTGGCACACCTTTTAACTTCGCTTACCATGGCCTCACCTTTGGTATTTTCACAGTCCACATCATATCCACTTATATCCTTCCCTGCTTTGTGGTTTGACATGTCTTAGGTTTTTGGTGGATTTTTCCCCCTCTTGCATCACCCTCTCTGATTTGGAAGCCTAAGGGGGTGTGGTGATGGTTTATTTGGCAGATCCTGATCCCCAACTGCATCTGCTCCAAGACATTGATGCCGTAAGGTTTTCAGATAAAAAGATACACTGAAATACCAGGAAGGGAAAAAAATATATACATATATACAATAATCTGTTCTGATACATCACCATGAAGATCAGTAACCTCTCAGGACAGGCACATTCTCTGGATCCTTGTTCCTTATGCACAGGATTTTGTTCTGAATTGCTCTTGGATATTAACTAACATTTTATAAATAATTTTCATAATAAATATTTTAAATCCTGGCATTATTAAGAAGTACACAAGGAATGTTAAGGATCAACAAAGGTGGATTTGTAACCTCAAGGAGCATAAGCTACCCTGTTTAAATACTACTATTTAAGGTGCCACTCTCAGTGCTGGTTTACAGACAGTGCATGGTGCAGCATAGGTTACTCCATTAAAACACAAACCTCTGGGATACCATTTCTTCTCATTCCCAGAGAACAGGATTTCATACGTTTTATTCTCTATAAAAAGACAAATATGACAGACAAGCTTCAATGACAATGTTTTATGGTGCTCCATTTTCCCTGCCTTCTTTCCTGGTGGAAGCTAAAATCACTCTTAGAGCCATCTCCCACTCTATATTTTAACCAAAATGATCCATCTCCTGTAAATGCAACCAGCGTGTGGCTCCTCAGAGCACTGGTTTGGCACCTGTGTCACCAGCTTCCCCCAGGACTGTGTCTCACTGTACGCACATCTGGGGTGCTGCACTCACCCGAATTTCTGGGCAAGGGCCCAGCAGTAAATCCCCGGGGGCTGAGAAGAGGAGTGCAGATCCCGGAGACACGAAGCGCTGCGAGGAGCCGGGTGCTGTGTAAGGCAGCTGCAGGCCACCCGCTGCTCTCCTCCTTCGGCCCCGTCAGGTCTGCCTTTGGGCGCCCACACGCTCTGCAACTTTTCAGTCGGAGAAAAGGTGGTGTTCCAGGAAATTGTCCCTTCTGCCATTGGGTCCCCACAGCAACTTGAGCCATTGATGTCCCGCTGAGCCCCAGGGCACAGACCAGCCAGCCGGACTGCCCAGCACCTCGCTGCCCGCAGCCGCCACGTTCCCTCCGGCCCTCAGACCCGACCAGCGCTGCCTGAGGCTGCTGGGGAGCCGGGGAAGTGTGTGATTGCAAATGACAGCCTCACCTCGTCACCCAGGGTGCGAGGGCTGGATGAGATCTGATCAAGCAGCTGCTCATCAGCCCCAGGCACGGTCTGCCCGTCACTCAGGAGGCACAGGCTGCTGTGCATCAGAAATCCCACGGGGCTCTCCCAGCAGGGCCTCCGAGGACGCTGAGATGATTTTCAAGCCAGCTGGTTTTGTCTGGTGTGCAAGTAAATTGTGCAGCTACCTTACCTACCTGCATGGCTGGGGGGAGTGGAACATATTTTAGAGTTTAAATAAGGATTTCCAAGTTCCTGGACTGGGACATCATACTCCTTTCACCTTTTCTTACCTTCTGGGAGTAGGGTGGGACAGAGAGCCAGAGCAAAGACTGAAGCCTGTGCACAGAGGATATCAGGAGTGCCCAAGCTGCGTATGAGCTGTCTGCACTGAGCTGAGCACTCCTCAAAGCACACACACACAACACACCCCATACTGATCACTGCTGGCACCCAAATGCAGGACCTATCTCCAAAGAATCCTTGTTCACGGCTTGCTGGGTATTTCCATATTCTGGTCTACAGGCGCACATGGCTGAAGCAGGTGTGAAGAATGTCAAACAATATATCCTACTCCCTACTCAGTTAAGGGGAGGAACTCGCTAAGGTAGAACTTGGCTGGTGTAGGAAGCTTCACAGGTCCCTATGTACACTTGAGAAACACTATAAATAGAAACATAATTTTAATTTTAAAAGTTGATCTGTAAGAGCAGCTCTATGCATACCTGGCCAGCATCTTGTGGGAAGACCAGCCTGTGGATACTAAAGGTAACTGTATAAACTGGAAACACAAATGTAGGACATGGTCAGATTCTAGCACAGTGGGTCAGAGAAGGAATGAGCTCCCATGAAAGACAGGAATGCTATTTGCACCTCAGGGCAAGACAGCTGAACTTCTGAGAGTTCATTTGGGACAGACGTAGCAATGGACCTTCCGTAAGCATCTGCTCAAGGGCTTTTCAGCTCTGTCTCAGCACTCCTGTAAGTGCTGTCCTTACACAAACCCCTACTTCATCTCCCTCCCTTCCTTGGTCAGCTGGCTGCATTTTTTATGTAGTTAATGGGGTGGCAGAGAGGCTGCTGCTCTTCACACACCGTGGGTGACACATTGTACAAATTCAAAGCTCCCACAAATATTAAACAAAGGCTTGCTCCAAGGATATGGCAGCTTTCCCACATCCCAGGCTGAGCAAACAGAAACACTTCCCAAAAGTGCATGCCATAAAGGCTGTCCTTGGTGTTTCTGCGGGCACAGGGCTACGTGCCAAGATGTGCTGCACGGCTTAAATAACAAGCACTCCTGCACTAGCCCTCTCACCACATCCCCTGGCTCAGCTGGACTACCCTGTTCACCTAAGCAGGACCAGAAATGCAAAGGGATAGACTCAAGTGTGAGAGCCAAGGAAAGGCACCCTAATCCTGGCGGCCTGAAAAGTGCTTTTCAACATCTTGTGACATGGGAGCTTTCAGAGCAGTGATGGAACTCATCCAGATTCCCGTCCTGGGCTGGGAGCTGGTGTGCATCACCCCAGGGCAATGGCTTCATTAACATCAGTGCTAGTGCCCAGCTCTCCAGCACAGGATCCCTGTAAGTACAGACAGTCCTCTGGAGACAGCTCCTGCCATCGCTGAAGCCAAGCACCAAGATAAAGGCTGCTTGAAATCCTCCAGGAGAGGAACTTACTACAGGAACCCTGGTGGAAGCAGCAACAGCTTTGTTTCTGTTTTGCTTTCAAAGGGTAAGCACCTATTTCTCTCTCTCTCCTACTGCTCGAGCAGAGTTTGTACATCCCATCATTCAGACATCTGACAAATTATTTCACAGAGTGTTCTTTATCCATAGCTGTGACAAGCAAATTACACCAAATTAGGCTCATCTACCTTGGTCTCAAGGGATGCTGGATATTAAACTGTCTCAGAACTGGCAGCCTGGAGCACTGTCACCACTCAGCCTAGAGGAAGATGCTAAGACAGCTGCACTACCCAACAAAAAAGGCTGCTCTGTTCAGGGGAGGAACTAAAATAGGGTGTAGGGATCACCATATTACTCATTCCTTCTGCAGAAATGAGGCCCATCTTAACAACGGCAACAATACTTACTCCAAATGGCAGGTCTGCAACTTCACCACTGGCTCTGAGAAGTATTCCATGTCCTTCCTTCCTGATACATGGTACTGTGAGATCCTGCAGGCTCCATTATCCCACTTGGTGGCAGCCAAACTGCCTAACCATGCCCATAAAATCATCAACAGCCACCACACATGAAAGGCAGAAATCACAGGTTGCCTTTCAGTGAAGCCAGAAAAGAGTTTGCCCAGCAGAGGCTTCAGAAGGAAGGAATCATAGAATGTCCTGAGTTGGAAGGGACTCACGAGGATCAAAGTCCAGCTCCTGGGCCTGTACAGGACAACCCCAAAAATCACACCGCATGACTGAGAACATTATCTAAGTGCTTGAACACTGGCAGGTTTGGTGCCACAGCTATCTCCCTGGGGAGCCTGTTCCAGTGTCCAGCCACCCTCTGGGTGAAGAACCTTTTCCTGATATCCAACCTAAACCTCCCCTGAAAAAAGCAGTTGAAAGAAAACCTGAACACTGGCTTACCCCTCAGATGGGCATTGTCTGGGCACTGCCATGGGCAATTCAGTGAGTGCATTGAGTGTTTTACCATTTATATAAGCATGCAGGAAAGAACAGGACAGAATCAGTCTTCTAGTTCTTCCCTCTAGGAAGGTGGGACTGCTCCTCATACCACTAATGCTGAATCCCTCTTCAAAAGGGATCACTGCACAAGTTACTTATTTCTTCTTAAAGCAGCTGAGTCTTTACTGGGTATGATAAATGCAGAGCTGCCACAGGCCAGGCTTGCTGGGATTGCTAAGGTTAAGGTGCAATAGCATATTTATCCTCACGATCAAGTTAAGCTTGTAGCCCATTTTCAACATAAGCCTACTCCAGCTAAACAATTTGTTCTTTAATCACAGCAACAAAGACAGGCTTCCAGCTATTTGAAATGCACCCAGATGGGTCTAGATAATTGTTGGTGAATAAGGAAAAGCTTTGAAGTTCTTGAATCCAGTAACAAAAGCTGAGCCAGGTGAGGAAAGAGGCACGGCTCGTACACCGGCTGGGTAGCCATTTCCTCATGGGAATTTGCAACTTTTCTGTTAAACCTTCTCAAAGGTGTTTTCTTCTTCCTCTCTTCATGTAAAACCCCCATCAAGAGCATAACACAGCAGGATTAATGTATTTTTATACAGTTCAGGGAAACAATTTAGAGCCTTGCCCTCAGTATTCCTAAAGCCAGTATTAAAAAGCTTACTTGATGCAGAAGATGATTTATAATTATCATGAACATGACAAGACTGACCTTATCTGCAAAGAAGATATAATCATACCGTGTTGAAGGCACCAGAGGTTATAGCGAGCATTAAAAAACCTTTTCGTTCCAGTCCTAGAAAAACCTCAAGCACCTCCTAACAAATGATCAGTGGACTCAGACATCAGTACAAGTCAAATACTAAAATTTTACTTCCCTGTAGAATCTGTTTGTTGATGTAATCTGCAATACATCTACTAAAAATGAGAATAGGAATGAATGAAATTATTCATAGTGGGCTATTCAGAACTAGATGAAGAGCATAGTGTAGTTTTTATTGTAATTGGTTGATAAGATGCATCTTCATCGCAAATACCTTCTTAATAGGAAAATTAAATTCAAGCATAAACTAATGGCAGGAGCACTTTTTGTCAACTTGGATGCATTTCCTTTTGCAAAAATGAAATTAAAGCAAGACTGCTACTTTTAAACTGGAGACATCACAATACAGTGCTATCAAATAAAGTCGGCTTCCACACGAATAATATTATCTATTATGCATGAATATGAATAGGCATCAATAAGAAACAAAAAAATCTGTGCCAGTAATACTTCAGCAAAAGAAAAGTTCCTCTTGGCACCATTTGAGTACCTGGGAATAGTCTGGAGATACCAAACAGGCAAGCTTAAAGCCTCTATATAAATTAAGGAAAAAAAAATGGCTTTCACTTGAAAAGCAAGCCAAAAAGAAGTTTAAGGCACTCCCACCTGTATATTCATTTGTTCCAGAAACCAAGGAAAGACAGATTTTGACACCACCTATGTCAAAATTAAGAGGGCATCACACAGTATCACAAAGGCAGCATAAACTCTGCACTCAGATTTTTTTCTTCAGTTTTAAGTTACCTGAATACTTGAACCTGTACTGCATCCACTCCAGTAATTTTATCGTCACCTCAAACATGGTTTGCCCTTCAGGTTGGCTAACGATCTGGTTTTTGCTTTGCCCCTCATCAGCACCTCAGTGCATTTGATTGAATCACACCAGTTGATATTCACACTACGTGAAGCACTTGCAGAAAAAAATCCTGCGTATATTGCACGTATTTATGTCAAAACACCATGGTGAGGTATTACCTACCAAAAGGATGAGCTACAGAAACCTCCGGAGAATATTCGGACAGGAGTGCCTCTAGATTCTGGAGATGAAAAGGAGCTGTCTGATCTAGAAAATATATCTAGTAATAAACCCACACCTTCAGTCTATCTCCAGTTGATCAGCTACATGTGCAGAACAAGAGTAGTGACATTTTTTTCTGCTATTTAAAAGAAAAATTATTCTTCTCAGCAGTTAATGGAAGCCTGCCCTGCAAGAAAAATTCCCGTCAGATGCCGTTTCTCAGGACACAACCTGATAATAGATGGATGGGTAGGGCAGCAGGGTGTTTTCACTGATAAAAAGGAATACAGGCAAAGGTCATATGCAGATTTATGAAAAATAAATTTATTACATAACACCTTGTTTTAACAATGTTTGATTTTTTTTTTACTCAGAATACTTGTGTCATTCATGTAAAATAGTTTGATACAGTACATTGTATGTAAGTATTTCCTCATAAATTCTAAGGCTCTCCTAACACCTTGTTCCTCTGCAGTAGGAATGGCACCCCTAAACAACGTGCGAACATTAGAAAAAAATAATAATTAACTGAACAAAATTTAAAATCCACTACACCAAGCTGGTTCTCAAAAATCATGACAAAATATCTGAATGGATGCCGCACCTTTTTAGGAAATATCATCCATGCTTTTTTAATCCCAAAGCATGCTCACAAATCATTAACACCAACAGGAAAAAAAATAAAACACTGTCTATGACAATCATTTTAGTTTGTTTGCTGAACCAAACATGTTTATATCAATGACAACATACTTATTTTACTATCAAATAGCAGCTTTAATACCAGTCAAGTCATAGATTTCAAAACAAAAACAAAAACTTATGTTGGAAATAAATCTTTGGGACGTTTGTAATTGCTGGGAAAAAAAGCAAACGCTTTCACGTTCTTAAAAAAATCTCATCGTAGCAATCGTGTCGGTCATAAAACATCGATCTAGGTGGAAAATGAACCAACCCACAAAAGTCACTAAAAAGAAATGTCTATCAAAACTGTCTGAGAGTTACGGTTAGTTTGCTTTTTTGCCATGGTAACATATACTGTATGCTTCAAGTACCAGTTCAAGGATGTTGTGTACTATTGGTCAGATAAAGTTGTTACATCAAGAGAATTCACCACATACGACAACAAAAATGCTTGCCCCTAGCACATTTCACAGCTTCAACTGCTACAGACTGTCACTGAAAAAAACGCATCGGTCAGTCTGAACCATGCCAAGTAAACTACAGAAGTAGCATATCCACAACACAAACTGTGCTAGCACTTTCTCTTCAAGTCTAACCCCAAAACCAGGTGCAAGGCGGGAGCCCCCACCCCGCTGTGTGGAAGGGGGCGGATCGTGGCGGTCGGACAGGTGGGAGGTGTGGTTGTACAGTACATTCTCGTGGCCCAAGCCGGGCTCCAGGCAGGCAGCTGCGCTGCCGGTCCTGCAGCATTAGCAACAGTGCGTGGACGTCGCGGGGGGCAGCTCAGTACCGGTGTGTCTGGTGCGAGTACTGCGGCGGCTGCTGGGAGGTAGCTGAATATCCCATGCTGCTCTGGGGCTGCGATGTGCTTGGTCCGGGGTTGGGGTAGGCAGCATGGGGGTTGGAACGCTGCAGGGTGGAAAGCACAGGACACGCAACCTTCACAACAGGTACATCACGAGACAGCTTCACCTGAGTCATTCCTTCAAGAAGCACCAAGCACACACCAAAGCAGCTGCACTTCCAGGCTTCGTTTCACTTACTCAGATTACAACAGGTAATGGACAGCAGGAATATCAGATTAGAAAGTGACAGTTGCCACCCTTCAGTTATCCATCCTAATGGCCTCCTGCGGATCTTCACCCATCACAGCCAAACCTCCAGCAAACCCTCCAGATGGCTACAAAGCATCTGCACGTTACACAAGGCTACCCACCACTCGTGGCAGTGCTCTTCTCCACTTGCTGCCTTCTCCCACCAAGAAGGCCTGCTGGGGTGGAGGTCTAGATGAGGCATCTTACTGCTGATGAGCCACTCTGCCTTATTCTGGAGATTTTCACATATACAGGATGTACTTGCCACCCTTTTGTGTGACCTAGGGGTAAAGGCTGCGAGCGCTGTGACTGGGCTAAGGTGTCATCTATCAGCAGCCTTAAAATAATAAGGCTGTTTAAAAGAGAAAGAGAGTTTAAAGGCAACAGCAACATGTTCCTTGGTGACAGATATTTCAGGGGAAAACATCCTTAGATTGTGGCTTAGGAGGTTCAGGGGGAACACTGGAGGAGAGACCGCTAAAGGACCAGCATGGTACTGGAAGAATCTGCCCAAAGTGTCTGTGAGGTCTCTATCTATGAAGGTTTTTAAGACTCAAGTAAACAAAGCCATGGCTGATCTGAGTTAGTCAGCACTAGCAACAGTCCTGCTCCAAGTGGGAGACTGGGCCAGATGGTCTCCAGAGGCCCCCTTCAACTAGCATTCCTACAATTATTTATTCAGTGGAGCATTCATCATTACAAGAAGTTCTGAGCAAACCAGCAACTGCCTACTTAGATTTTAACCTAAAAGTTATTATTTACTGATCGTGTGTTATAAAGGAAAGAAAGACTGCCTACGAGACTTGCAATCTAAGCATTTGACCACTTAATAGCATTTAGTATTTCATTAAATTAACACAATTTCAGTACATTACTGTGCTGGTTTGCATTCATGTCAAGGTTTACATTCACTCACAAACTTTGCAGCATTTAGAAACTGTGTAGCTTCTGAATTCTTGATATCACAGGACATACTATGTTTTTTAGGAAAAGCTGCTTCTAGAAAAGGTCTGGAAACTTCTCTAAAGTGACTATTCCAGGACAAGGGTATTGCTACTGAGACCTGAATAGGAAAGAATTGTGGTAAACCAACATCCTGAGAAAGTAAAATATTAAAATAGCTTTACAGATTTTTAAAGTTACAACATAAACCAAAAAACAACCCCATTTTTTCCTGCTCTACAGCATTTGAAACAGAAACTATACCCAGGATGCTGAGGTGATGGCAGAAATAAAAAAGGCAAACTCTGCTTGTTAATACAAGCCCACAGGACCGAGCTAACACACTATACACCTCCAGAGAAAAGAGGAAGAAATGGCTGAAGCAGCACTTAATGCCAGTGGGAGCAAACCAGCACTGCTGAATGGCACCGTTAACACAGTGACTGAACTTTTGTGACATTTGCCTTCAGCCTTGAGAGAAGGACTAAATCACTCATCAACAGAAGGGTCAGAGCTTCAGGTCACCCTTCTCCGTGTTACAAATACAGGATGCACTTCAGAGAGAAAAAATCTTGAACATTCATTTTGCCCAAGTGTGGCTCCTGCATGTAGGAAACCATCACAAGTTAAACCACTTCAAAATGGACCATTCATATCAGTTGTAAAACACTCTGTGCATCCTGACTTCTAAAACAATTTTAAGACAGACTCAATGAAAAATCAGATTCTTTCACGACACTCAGAGCAACAAACTGCTTTTGTTTAAGAACAAAAGTAAATATCCAATCCTTTCTAAATACCATTATGCACCCAGAGGGTTATCACAAGCTAAAGCTCAGAGTAGTGGAATTGCTCCAGCCTGTTTAATCACATTGCCTTTGGGAGTGTCACATTGCAGAATTAAACAAGGAGGCAAGGAAGTCTGTGTGCCACGTGTCTACTATTTTTATGCATGGCAAGAAAAGGATACAAGGTCATTGTGCCCTGCAGAGAATAATTTGACTTCTGAGTGAATGTAGAAACTGTCTTAATGTGCCTTGCCCAGGAGATGGCAATCCTTCTTCACAAGCTTTATATGGGGAATTTGAGCAAACCAAATGAAGAACAAAGGAACAGGTGTTTGATTAAAACAGAGGGCTGTATTGTAATGTTTTTTTACCATCTCCTCAAGTTGCACAATCAGAAGCAAAAAATGCAAGGAATTTTTTTGAGAGAGACCTGAAACTATCAGGAGAAAACTCTTAACTGCTTTTGTTCTAGTGCTAGCAAGTTCGGGTCTCCTCCCTTTGATTATCATGTTTTCCAGACACCTTAATCAGAACAAACCTACCCACTGTCTCTTTGCAAAGCTAGGGGGAAGAAGATGTCTTTCTTTTAAAAAAACAGGTATTTCCTCTCCTAGAGAGACAGGAAGAATATTGGTCAGGAGTAGCCAAGTTACCAGTAAGAGCTCCTGAGACAGAAAAGCAGCAGCTATCTCCAGGGAAAAGTATTTTGAAATTACGTTTGTCAACAAGGGCTGCCCCCAGCTGTAATCCCAGGATTGGATATCTGAGAGTACAAAAATTTTGATGAGCATGAGCTGAAAACAAACTAATGCCAACTCCTGCTGAGGCAATTTGAGTCCTCTGACTTGTCAACCAAAAAACCTCAGCTCTGGTTCACCAAACTAGGAGCTGAAGTTTGTTCAAAATGCCACAATGCAGCAGCAAAATGAGGTGAAGGGTATGTAAATAGGGCACATAAATGGGGCTCCCTGACACAGCACATGCAACCTCTGCACCAACATTCTTAGATGACTCCACCCAAGGGCAAGATTAAGAAAGTTACAGCTGCATTTGCCTTCTGTGCGTGTGTTTTTAAGAAGTGGTAGTAAGAGCCACTTAAAAGGCCAAACCAGCAACTGACTGCAGTTCGCCAAATTGAAAGGGACGAAGCTCCTGTAAGAGCACCCACAATGGATGATCCAACTAAAAGAAAGACAACATTTAGACTTTAGAGGCACCCCACCCTAGAGCACAGTAGTTAAGGCTCACCACTGTCTCAAACAGCTCTAAAAACGTACATTATTCAATGAGAATGACTTGCAAACTGATGTGTTCTCGATGTCCTGGGATAAACTGAACAAAGGCACTGGGGGACTATATGAAGGATCTCACAAAAAAACTCCTGAAAATGATCTTATTTTACATTTTTTTAGTACTTTCAAGGTTTGGCCAACGCTGGGAGTACACAAATTTAGATAATGATGAAGGTAATGCCCCCAGGCAGCTTTTGAGGCTATCTGGTACTCTCAGGAACAAACTCTGAAATGTAGGATTTCAAAGCCCACTGGTGTTCATGGAGAAGCAGTATCAAAATGAAAGGCAAGTTGACAGCAGCAGCTGTACTGACACCATTCTTTAGCTCTCCTTATGCTTTGCTACAGAATATAAGCACAGCTAAGTGGGTTTTCAATATCAGGGTCTCAGATTTAGATATTAATCTTGAAGTTAACTGGAAACATTGCCAGTAGTTTCCAACTTCCCCATATTTTGACTTAATCCAAGACTGTCTGCCAACTGGCCACCAGTACTATGCATTCCATGTGAATCAGTATGCAAGAATTCCTGCAGGCTAACATTTCCAGCAGCATGCCTCCTCTTGAAATCTTCTATTCCCTAGGCTTCCAAAAATCTGCCATTCTCTAACCACTCCTGTATCATTTGAAGTCTTCCCTGCTAAGCTTTCATAATTTCTTAGCTTGTATTAACTAAAGGTTCTGTCCCTAACTCTCTCCTCCCCAGCCTCTGGTAGTAACCTCATCCAAACCCAAAAACTCAGGTATCAATCCCTGGAATGACTAAGTATTTTTATACTCGAGGCTCTGATTTTCTAATGTCTGACCACAAGCTCAAGTGTAGGAAGGCTAGAGCACATTTTTCATGTTTTCCTCAAGTTTCTTCTCCCCTACACACATCCTCATCTTCCTCACTCATTGACTGCCACCACCTCACCTGTCTTCACGTCTGTAATATTTGGCTGACTCAACCTGGAATCTCTCTTGGTGTTCAAAACAGAGATTATGACAGCACCATGCCAAGTCTTTGTTTGTCATCCAAAATACTGCTTTCACATCCATTTATCCAACTAAAACTCCTGTGCAGATTCTTATTTTACAGGTTTTTTACTACAGTATCCTTTGCCTCCTACTATCACAGGCTTGTTCAAATAAGAAATGGCATTTTTAGGTTATACAGAGCACAGCACAACAGGTTCCTGGTGCATAGCCAGCATTTCCTAATATGAAGGTAATGATTAGTATCTGTAATAATATCTGATCTTAATTTCTTTACTGCTAACCTAAAGAGCATCAGCATATCAACAAACCATCAACTAAATGAATCTGGAAAAAAAAAAAAATGCCAAAAATAACAGTTAATACAGTGACATTTATAAAATTATTTCTTTAGTTTGAAGAAACACCACTGTAAACATTAGAATGTATGTGAATAAAACAAATACCTGATAGTCTGAGGTCATAATAAGTCCACCTGAGGTAGTGGTAGGAGGAACAACTCTCACTTTTTTCAGTGGGGGTCCCTGTGTGTGACTGTTGTCTTGGTTCCCTGGATGACCAGTTCCATTAGTATGGTTATTGCCCTGCTGCTGCTGCTGGTTCTTCTCAATTGTTTAAACACAAAGAAAAATTTCAACTCAAAAGCAGTACATGAAATAACATGAAATCAGGAAATAGTGTGAAAGCCAGTGAAACGCGATGATACTGTTCTTCTAGTACTTACTTTGTCTCCTTTATCATCTGGTTCTTCTTCTGTTAAAAATTCCCGTTTTGGGTAAGGGATTTGACAACCTGCAAAAACACTGCCCCCCAAAAAAGTCTATTTATCACTGTATTAGAACAGATGGGTTAGACCTGTAAGATTCATAATTCACCCATGCTAGTTTCAAGTTGCCCGAGCCATCATTTAATACCTGTAACTATGGGATAAGTTTTCCCTGTCTTACTATCATCATATTCTAAACTTAATAAAAACCTATTCACATTCAATTTTAATGTTTGGTTGACTCTTATACACTAACTTAAATTCCTAATAATTTTTTTGTGGTTTCTGCTAGCTGCTGGCTAGAAAGGTATAACACCTGCTAGGTATCTGCAAGGGCACAAAGAGCTATCTTACTCCAGCTATTGCATAAATCACAATCTCAGGACTAACTAAAAATATTCCTGGAAACTCCGCTGACTATTAATAAAACCACCTGGAAAAAAAGTTTAAAAGTAACTAGAAATTTCACCTGTCAATTCATATCTCATGGTTCGCATGGATTTGGTATTGCTAGTTCAAGTTAATCTTTACCTGCCCTTAATCAGCAGAATGTATTTATAATAAAGTCACTGTACACCTGTTAGTAATACTCATTGGGCATTCACATTAAAATGTCAACCTGAATTTGAGAAAAAAAGCCAAACACTATCCTAAAAGCAGTTTCTACAACAGCCAATCATTCACATGACTTTAAATCACAGAGACAGGCCAGAAGATGCTATAAATAATCCAGTATGTTTTAGTGAAATAATTTAATTTTAAATTAATTGCTTATAAGTATACATATTTTATAAATTCTTCCCTACGTAAGGGTAGAGAATCACACACAGTACTAATGTACTAATAGCTTTCCTAAAAGGGTGCACAGTCATGTTCTCTGGCTAGTCTTCTGGAAGGGGGGCTTAATTTTTAATGAAATCATTTATTGTCCATACATTTTCTCCCTTTTGTAAACCTGCCTGCGCAAACAAAAAAGAGGAGTGTCTACAGGAAATGGATTAAAGTTGTTAAGGTTGACAGCACAGAGACACAGAGTTGACTTTCCCCACCCACTGAATTTACAACAAAGGCTGACAGAAAAATGTAAACTAATTAGAGACTGTCATCTGGCATTCTGGAGCGGAGAAGTGGACCTTCGGGCACTTAGCAGTTGTCTACCAAGATCTGTAGCATGCATAATCAACCTGTCAGTGAGTAACAAGATTAGTGCTGCAACTAATAGGATCAAAGTTCCATAAAGCAAGAGATTAATAAAAATGCTACTTAATTTTAAAAACCACGAATGGCATTTTAGTGGTTATAGCTTTCTTCGGTTGTTAGACAGTAAGTATTCAGCTCAATATCCACAAACATACTCAGAGCAGAGAGAAGGCCCACAGTTCTAAAGCATCTCTGAATGTACTGATAGGTTAATAAACTGACCACTTACTCGGACGTGGGAAGAGGATCTTCCAAGAAATAAGGATCCTGCATAGCCTGTTCTGAGGTAATTCTCTTTATTGGATCCATAGTGAGCAATTTCTGAAGCTGCAAAAAGAAAAGATAAAAAGCTTTATATTACCAAAACCATTTACAGAAATGTCACTGTATTCCTGAAAGACGAGATGATACAAATGTGTCTGAGCTCAGAAGCCTAACCATAAATGGCATAACCACATTCTTCTCTCCCCTTAAAACAGTAACTTCATTTCCTATCAAGGGACACCTATTTTCACTTGCAAAGTGAAAGTTCCAGTCACAAATGTTCTATCAAAAACATTCCAAAAGTTTCCACAACATACTAACAACTTTAATCATAAAATAGTTTCGTTTGGAAGGGACCTTTCAAGGTGATTTAGTCGAACCCCCTGCCGTGGGCAGGAACACATTTAACTAGACCACGTTGCTCAGAGACCTGTCCAGCCTGATCCTGAACACGCCCAATCGGGGCATTCAGAACTTTGTACAATCTGTTCCAGTGCCTCATCACCTCTGAATAAAGAATTTCTTCCTAATACCCAATCTAAATCTACTTTCTTTCATTTTAAAGCTATTATCTTGTGTTCTATCAAAAAATGTTCCTCTCTAGAGACCCCTTACAGGTACTGAAAGGTCCTCTAAGGTCTCCCGAGAGCCTTCTCTTCCACAGGCTGAACAAGCCCTGCTCTCTCAGCCTGTTTTCATAGGAGAGGTGCTCCAGACCTCTGATCACCTTTATGGCCCTCCTCTGGATGCAACACTCCAGGTGGGGCCTCATGAATTAGGAACAGCAGAGCATAATGATTTTATTTAGCTCTAGTGATGAATTGCAGTGATGCATTCTTAAACTGAGTGTTTCTTATCCAAAAGGTCTGGTGTATGTGCACATACTTCTCCCCATACACCCAGCACTTGTGTGGAACACAGCTGTGCTGGACAAGCAACATATACAGGCAGAATGACATAACCTTCAGATACTACACAGAAAAAGGAAAATAGTGAGTTTTCATGTTTCACCAATACAATACAGTGTCCAAGGCAAAACTACACCGTGATATATTGTCAAAGACCATGGTCTTTAAAAGAAATGCTACTCTTTCAACCTGTAATTGTTTTTTCTTTAAATTGTGGATCTAATGAGAAACTATATATGTAAATAATATTAATTTAAATTTCCTATTCATACTTTTTATAGGATTCAGACATTCACCTTTTTAAAAAGATCCAGTGTCATCACCTAAGTCTGAACTGGTCATCTCCTTTCACTAGCTTTAAGTGATCATTCATAACCACAATGCAGACCTCAACACTTTGGAAGATAAAATTAGGAAAGCCTCCTCAGCCTTCAGTTTTAATGGCATGGTTAAGAACATGATAAATATGACCTACCACCATCAATCCAGTTTTGTTTCTCACATCATCCACAAGAACTCACGTAAGTTATTTCAGCTCTCTGAATCTACATGAAGTTTTTATAGAACATCATTCTGAACAGGCCAATTCTTACTCTCTCAAAAAACAATCCCAAGAGCCAGCAAAGACAAAACATGAGAAAAAACTGCCAACATGCTGAAAAACACAAATAAAAAACACTGCAAAATTCTAGCATCATTTCTGGTAACTGGATTATAGAGCTGTCCATCACACGCTGACAAGACTTGGTCATAATCAGCCATACAAAACAGAAACCACAGTTTTTCACTGATGAAGGAGAAAATCACTATAGTTCATATGGACCAAAGTTACAGCAAGGAAGATGAAGAATCACTCAATTAACCAGATACAGGAGCTACGCACCCATTTTCTAGGGCACAGGTAAGAAGGAAAAAAAAATCAGGAATGTGGAAGTGAAAAAAAGGTAAGCTGCAAGAGAAGTAAGGAGCCAAAGTTTTCTGAAGTTAACACACCAGTTCCGCATGTGAAAGGGGACCATGTGCATGAATGTCAGTAAAGAGGGGAAAAAATCTGGTTTGTTCAAGTTGGGAAATCAAAACGTTTTATTTTTGGCAATGACAACAACCTCTGGATTTACATATTTTACAACAGTAGATTATAAACAGCTTTTTTATCTGTTCTGATGCAGAGAGTAAAAGGAAAAGATACTTGCATCTTAATAGTTGTGAAAGAGTGGGATCTTAGAGTGTCTCTGGAGAACTGAACTTGTTCAGACTTTGCTGGAGAGGCCCAAGGTGTTAATTTGCAGTTGAGCTTAGCCTCAAACAAGAGAGGAAACCTACGGCTTGTTCAAATTTTGGCAGCTCCTGAACAGTATTTTAATATGTTATTCTGGAAAGCTCAGGTTTTTTTAAATGGGATCTGATTTTCAGTGAATTGTTCTGACAGACAGCAGTTAGCAGAAAACTGAGAAAATTCTATTGCAGCTAATGAACTTCACAGTACTTCCCTCACATCCAGATCTGTGGGAGGTACAGAGGAACACAGCTACATCTACACTACTAAACGCCCTGTGTTTTAGCTTCCGTGACTGACACCACCCGCATCGCACGGAGCTCCCTCTCTGGCCACCAGTTCATCACTTGTGTTCAGTGAAGGTGGGTGAGGTATCAGTTGAGGAGTGTGTTCAGCCAGGTGTCCACGCTCAAGCTCCCCCTCTGATCCTGTTTTCAGTACTAACAGATACAACCAAGGATGGAAGAGTGGTAGTGGCCTGGTAAAGGACATCAGTCTTTGATTTTGCATTTTAATGTAACTACTGCTTTTTGGTACAAACACACTGAACATGTTCACACAGTTATAAACCCCCTTGTGATATAGCAGGGAGAAGAAAAAATGCTGTAGTAAGTGTTTTAAACTATTTTCATGTGATTATTTTGTGTCTAGTTTTGTTTCTCCATTGAAAACCATTTCTAATCTTGCAAGAGTGAGAGAACAGATGAGAAATTTCAGATTGGTTTGGACAGAGCACTCACAGCTTGTAAGAGAAGCTAGTTCGTTCACAGAAAGTCTTATTATGGACCTCTCAGAGAGGACTGGTTTCATTGCTATTGTAAACATCTCTAGTATTTCACCAACTTTTAACTTCAGAGAGCAGAGACACTTCAAAGGAAATTATGCCTAACAGTATAACTGCAATCATTACCTGATTCAGCTGGTTATACTTTTGGTTTTAATCTGACTTCGAATAAATGCTCTATTTTAGACTGGTTGAAGTATAACTCATCTGCTTGGAAACCCCCATTCAAACCTGCTCATGCAGTACATCACAGGAAGAACATTCCATCAGATCTGCTCTGGCTGAAGGATAAATTCCAAAATTTATATAGAGGGAAAAGTACTGAACAGAAGAACTGCTTTAAAAAGCTGCTTAAAATCTCTTGTGTCTGTTCATCCGAGAAAGTACAGCTTCTGACAACTTGAACAAAAGCCACATGGTCCTCAGACAACCAGACCTCTCAACCACCTTCCCTCTTCTCCAATTTATTCCTCTCACCTCCAAGATGGAAAAGTTTCTTTTCCTCCCTCACTCCTGTTCACCTCCCAAATAATCTATTCAACCATTCTAGCCTGAAAACATTTAATCTAAGTAGGAAACATCAGATAAGGAGAAAGTCCATTCAGAGAGACTAAACACCCTTAAATTCTTTCTTCACCATACATAAATACATATATACAGTTTATTTTAGCAACTTGAATGTTCTTTAAAACACAGACAAAAAGGCCCAATATAGTAATTTCTGAAACAACACAACACAAGCATTTCCAGGGCTGAGCAAGTGCGTAATTTTAACTGGAGTCTTCATTTAAAAAATTACACATTCTTGAGAGAAAATAATTGTTGTAAGGATTCTACGAAGCATTCATAAGAAAGCTACAAAAGATTAGTAAAATGGGAAAACATATTAAAATTTTTCAAACTACATGTCCAAGTCTCAAGTTAATTTTCTTTTTAAGTCTGTAAGATGCAAGCTTATATAAAATGGTTTGGGTTGGAAAGGACCTTAAAGACCATCTAGTTCCAACCCCCTGCTGTGGGCAGGGGCACTTTCTGGGTTGCTCAAAGGCCCATCCAACCAGGGCTTAAAACACTTTCAAAAACTTCAAAATTACTTGATAATGAACCTAATCCAGCGAATGACATTCAGAATCATTTTATCAAAGTGAGATGTTATCAATGTGAGAAGATGAAGTGATTTTGCAATTCTCAGATTGCAGAGTATCAGCTATTCCCAACTTTATTTATAAAATAAAGTTAGTCACAGTGGACTTGACACCAGCTCAACTCTTACTTCAAACAACTGTAACTTATATGAGGGATTTGATTTTTTATGTATGCAGGAACTTACCAAGTGGAATGCCTTACTATCTGGTTTAACTTTATGTTTTTCCATATATTTTATAAGGCTGCAGTTGGTATACCTAGAAAAGGAAATAAAAGTGACGTTTCTAATATGCAAATCATTGATACTGCAAAGCTTTCTTAGCAGCCACAAAACATTAATAACAACAGTTTAGTCTCCCTGCAAATCCAGGAAGCAGGAGAAAAACAAAAACTACCAGCAGAGATTGCTAAAAATCAGAACTACAGAAAGGCATGTTTCCCTCATATCCTTATAAAAGCACATCACATCCACACCAAAAGCACACTTCTAACTCATGTGCAGACAGCAGACTATCAACTGAATTTAAACTGCCTGTTAGCAATTTTACTACTATACTTTTTGATTCTGTATATTTCTCATGACAGTAAAGACAGAGATAAATACTAAGCCCATCTGAACACTCTCCTGCAACCCACAGGTTGCTACAAGAACATTAATGAATTCACTTTTTTGAAGAGGAGCTCAAAACAAAGGCTTCTAAATGGTTACAGCAGCATGACAGATGCAAGAAATGTATGTAACTGTAGAGCCCCAAATTCCTCAGTATGGAAATCAGGCAACAGGGTGGCATTTTAAGTGCAGGTATTAAGACTCTGGCAATGTGACAGCAAAACTGAAGAGTATTTTCTTCTTTAGTCTTCACAAGCTACCCTAGACGCCAAACCTGACAATTATACCCACTGTTTGCTAGAAATGGTGTAAGGCTACCAGACCCCTTTTATGCAGCTATTACAGAAAAATAATTTCCAGTTCCACGTATTTGGCAACAGCTGCGCTTTGACACACTGTGCTTTGTAACCTTCAGAGCTGCCTGGGGTCCTACTGGCATCACCCGTGTCCCACCTGCTACCTTACCCTTTACAGGCTCTCTGGCTTCTCTCCTGATGCACACCACCTCAGCAGGCCAAGACCACCACTATGAAACAACTTTATTTTTCATTTTCCACAATTAAAGTCATAACTATTTTATAGTCCTTGTTTGGCATCTACATAGAAAACAACTCGAATGACAAGAAATTTAGTGTAGGAGGGAGATATAAAATATGTTCTCTTAAGAAAGCTCAACTCAGACTTACGTGTTTCTCCGGAAATCTTTCATTAAAGTTGAATGTTCGGGCATCTTTTTTATGTCTTCCCAATCTTTATCTGGAAAGCAGTATTAATTACATTTTTTCCCCTGAGTAAAACAAAGTGTTTCCAAGTATCTTCATAGCCTTAATTTTTTTTTTTATTCTGCTTCTCTAACCTTGCAGTTACTGATTTCTTTTTACTCCTTGGCTCAGATTCCTTCATCACCTCTTCACAATAAATCTTGCCAACATCTATGAGGTCCCAGCTGTGTGCTGATTTACTCAAGAACTTGAAAAAACAAATGCCAGCTACAGTGAAGATCACCATATACCCACAAAACAGTGCTGAAGAAAAACACAACAGGCATTGTGCTTGAACCCTTCAGAACTGTTAGTTAATTTATTTAGACATAGCTGTGATCTCAGGACAGGAGCATGTAAGACCCCAGCAAACCCTGTCTCTCTCTAAGGGATTCTCTGTTCTGGCAGCACTTTTAGTTACAGGAAAATGCCCAGAGGTACTTCTGCAAAGTCCTGCTGTCTCAACCTAGAAGATATACCGTTAGCCAAGAAAAAGGTAAGAAAAAGTAAAACTTGCACACTCAAAAAACAATTCATCTCAGTGCAGACCAAGGCCAAAATGGATTTAAAAATAAAACAAAAAACTCATTACCCGCACCTAGCCTAAAATGTATCACATTCTAACTCCTGAAAAAGCTCTGAGGGCAAGTAATTTGATTCAATTAAAATCTTTACTAAGTCTGATCACAACTGCAGAACACTGAGTTTAAAAGCGTTAAGTGAATAAATAAATCAGAGATTAATTAATTATTACTTAAGTTAAACAAAATAGTTTCCTCTTTCATATCCCAGAGGCATGTGAAACTGTTTCAGATATGGCAAGTGTCAATTAAAAAGCAAAAAAGTTGCTGCCATTAAATGAAAAATATTTTTTGGTAAGAACCAAATATCTCCAAAGGTCAAATGAAGACCATTAGAAAGGATTAATTAAACCAGTCAGAAAACAAAAATGAGAGTATCATCTACTTATGTAAGCTATACAAAACCAGTGTAAAACCCAAATGAAGTAAGAAAAGCATAAAAGGGTAAAGTTCTAGTTTAAAAGAAGAAGAAAACAGTATTGCTTAAAGAAGCAAAACTAAGGGGGATTTTCCAGAAAATAAAAGTACACAATATGCAAAGGCAACATTTCTGAGAATCTCATAAAGCAGTACAGAAGCAATGAAGTATACATACCAAAAAAAAAAAGTCAAAGGAAAAAATAAGAGCATGTTTAATAACAAAATTCTAGAAATACACAAACATATAGACCACAAAATTCATTTGAAAGGAAGAGGCACGTCCACAGGAACAATAAAGAAGAACATAATTAATAGTGAATGGACAACAGCAGGGAATACAAGCAGTGAGGAGAAAGATAAAGAAAAAATAAGGCCTCTGTTATTCTGACATCTGCAATCATGTGAACAGTAGAAGACTAAGCATTAACTGAAGAGATGCAAGGCAGCCTGCGCAAAAACAAGATATGACCAACACTGAGGGGAAAATGCAACAAGTGATATCCACATTGTAATTTGTTTGGGTTCATGCAACCACTTCTTTCTTCCAGTTTAGAATAAAGACATTTTCTCCATACCATGTGCTTTCCAACAGAGGGGAAAAAAATTAAACACCCTCCATTACTTGCAAATGCTATGTTTAATTTAGCATGAGTTAAAACAAATGCGTAATATTCACTAAATGTATGTATTTTTGCTTGGTTTCAAAAACAATCAGTCACCTTCCTAATCTATAATCAGTACTGAAGAAATGCAGAAATACTCCTTCTCATTTTTCATCATCCACCATTAAATACAATCTTTTAAAATAATAAAGCATTGGTACATGTATACATAAAGATAACCCTATCATTAATAGAAGGGCAAATATCTAATTTGACCATTAGATTCTAGATTTGTAACTCATGAAACAAAGATTGTATTTGAACAGCTCTGTTGCTTTGATCAGCTGCCACCTTCATATGCAAAGAAAGCAATACAGATATCTTTCTTTGAACAGCAGTGATAAAAAAAAAAATACAGTATGTACCTGCAGGAAATCCCATTACATTGAATATTCTGTCCAGCTGGTCATGGTGATAAGGATTACTAGTTTTGATATCTTCTTGTCGACAATGGAATATTGGCTCTGATGTTAGCAGCTCTGCAAATATACACCCTATGGCCCAAATATCTTTAAAAAGGAGAACAGAAATAAAAAAAAAACAAAACCAAACAACAAATGAATCTTTCCAAAAACATCTGGCTGAGGTAGAATTTTAGTATTTAGCTTATCAGAGATAAGGTCCCTGCACTGAAAATTTCAAGTTTCTATTGTAGACGTGCAACGCTTCCTCAACTTTTTCTTTTAGCTATGGCTGGAGGTACACAACTTGGTAACTACACAGGAACTGACAGAATATCATAAGGGTTTTTGTGGGGTTTTTGAAGTGTAGTTAACATTTAACAGTGTAAAAAAATAATCTGATTAAGAAAAAAAGTGAAGGAAACTGCTGGGGTAACTGTCAAAGCATAAAACACAAACATGGAAAAGCCAAACAGCATCTTGTCCATTCACTGCCACACTGTCCTGGCCAAGAAGTGTGCACTTGCTGATCAGCCAAGTTTAAGTAGTATTGAATGACCCAAAAAATACAAGCTGAAAAGCAGTGATATTGGAATAAACCAAATGCTATCTGTAACACCTTGAAAGAGAGTCACAAGCAAATTTCTCCATACCCACATACCTAACAACTTTTTCTCCTAATGCTCGTTTAAAAAGAACAAAAACCAAAAACTCCACAACCCATTTTAACTGTTGCTTCCCTATCTTCAAATCAGATAGCCTGAATTTTCCCAACTGTTTTTTCGATTTTTTTTCTAGTATACACAAATGCAATTTTTAACTCAAAAAATGCTATACTGAGCCTTGAATGAACAAGGTCATAAACAAGGACAAAAGCAAACAATGCAAACAGCATAACCCCATTACTCAGTGTCTTAACACAGTAAATTTTTATCTACACTGAAAAAATTACATACTAAAGGCTATGACTGCCCATGCAGTTTCACATGCTGCAAGCAGAAGAAATACCAGTAAAGTGAGGGAACATGCAAATACAACAAATTAAGCAGTTTAAAGGAACATATAAAGAAATGTATTTGATCCATAAAAGAAACACAGTATTAACAGAAAAGTAAATGAAAATACATTTAAGGCATAAACATGAGAATTGCTGACAGAAACACTGATATGATCTTAAAAAAATAAAAATAAAAAGACTGAGTTCTGAGGAAGAATTTCAGGTTACAGAAACAACATAGTATGCTGACATACAACTTCCATGTCTGTGCAAAGCAAGTGGAGTAGCTGCTGGGGAAGTTATTTCCTTCCAAAATTGGTTGCCAGCCTTTAACCAGCCAGCAATAGAAAAAGTTCCCAGTTTTTTCCCTACAGTCTCTCTCCCTTCCATAGCAAATTTGATCATATCCAGTAAAGGTGAATCTCCCTCCAGTTTGCTGTTGGGTTATTCCCTGTCCTACAGCCCACAACAGCTCTGGCTTTCTGACATCCATCTTTGAAAAAGACAGACTAAAATGTAGCTGAATTTTGCAGTTTAGTTTCAGAGCAGTCACTATATTCTCCATTCTGTACATTCCTTATGTCATGTATTTATTACACTAGGTAATAACCTCTCCAATAAAATTAATGCACTGTGCCTCACAGTCATCCTAATATGAATGTTACTAACAGTTCAAAGATGCATCCATATTTTTTACTGCCTCTAACAGCATTTATGAAAGTCTTGTGTGAAAGCCACAAACTTAGATTGCGTCTCAGGGCATTTAGAGCCCAAACCCAGCAATATATTTCATTCCTATATATAGCCAGAGACCACAATAAACTAAACTATTTGTCAAAGATTAACATTTCTTCAAGAAACAAGTGACGTACCTTTAACTCAGCTGCTGTCCTTCAAACTATTTATCAATGCTTTAATATTTGGGTACAGTTTACATAAAGAACAAAACAGTACATTTTTATCCAATTTACTTACCAATAGCTTTGGTATAATGCCTTGCTCCAAGAAGCAACTCTGGAGCTCGGTACCAGAAGGTTACAACTACTGGATCCAGGTCTGCTAAAGGCTTCAGAGGTGAATTAAATAATCGGGCAAAGCCCATGTCAGCTGCAAAATTCAAAGAGAGACGCTTTAAAATTTGAGGGAAACCAACAATTTTCTCTTTAAAAAAAATTTTTTTTAAACAAACTGATTGAGTTTACTTGTTAGCACTATGATCACCACTAAATAAAATGCAAACGTGGACTGTAGCACATATGAACTTTCTGAGCAGGTTTTCTTAAAGCTTCCGTAGAAGTTACTGGATGGCATCACCTATAAAGTATATCATTATAAATCATTACTAACATGAGTCATTTAGAACAAAGAATTAACCATTGTTCTGAAGAAGTGTATCAACTCCTCAGGACACTGGTAAATCCTGACTCATTTTACCTGATATTCTCCGGTAAAATACTCCATTATTACAGGGTAGTTTTTCAAAAAGCAGCGCTTTGTAAAGTAAGCAAAATGCAGTTTCTGCAAAAGTTAGAATGATTTATAATACATACGTGCACATGACAAAAGCTCCCTCCTCATGAAGTTAGCTGTAGCAAGACTTCCTTCACACAAAAACAGCAACTAAGCCTACAGCATCTGCCTCCCTCTCATTTTCTATCAAGATGCATTTCCAATATTAATATGCGAGTACCAAATACCATTTAGGCTATGATTTTAAAATTTTGACTGTGGGTATTGTATCATTAAAAACTGTTTTTTAGGATTGATAGTATACAATTGCCTAGAAAGTTGTCTGAACTACCAAATATAAGCCATACAGGAAAAAATGGGCAGGGACTAAAATATGCAGCTTCTCCCACCAAATTGCTTTCCCAACCCACCACTCCCCAAATCCCAAGACAGAGGAACCCTGTCATGTAGGGATATTCACATGCTGAGAAAGACTTGAATGAAATGAGTAGCCACCCTGAGGGAGAAGGACCTACTCACTATAGCTCACTCACTGAGGGAAAACTACAGTGGAAATATGGGTCTCTAACTTGACTACACAATCCTTAATTATCTTTTCATATGCATTCCTATTTATGATTGCTTTACGGCATTTAAAAAGAGGAACACTTTACAGTTTTCTACATTAAAATATTGGTTACTCAAAATTGATCAAGCCACTAATAACTATGAATAATAAGGAAAATTGTTGGCAGAAAGTGAATTTATGATTCAAAATGACACAAAAAGCCTATAAAAATTATTTAAAGTTAAATACCAGTTATGTATTTTTTAGGAAAATTAGTTACACTGGAAAAGTAGAAGCCCTTGGTATGTGTATAACTTCTGCATTCTTTTACTGCTGTGGCAATATCTTAAGAAAAGTAAGAAAAAAAATTTCTACATTTTGATAACACACTTTGAAATCCAGGGTTACCTTCCCTCTTTCCCCGCTGGGAATGGATGGCTCAGAGGACTGGTGGCCCAATACAGAATCTTTCACCTGTCCATTAACAGTCTGACTTAATTTAGTTGTTTACTAAATTATTCCCAAATTAATTCAAAACTATAAATTAAGAAATAAATGGGTGGTCTATGTGTAATTACTAGCAAGTAGTTTTGTACAGCAGGTATCACCACCACTATCGAAGGTGTCCAGAGGATGACCTACATTCTCTGTTTTGGAAGCAACCACTCCATAAAGAATAAGGTACTATGAAGAAATTTTCCATTCTGTTGCCTGTGCTTTACCTGTTTTCTATGCAGACCTCAAACTCTACTGTCAACCTTAAAGCTCGAAAAGGCATGAAAAACTTCCAGGGTAGGATCTGCAGAAGCATTCAGCCCTGGCCCATCTGCTCCCCGGCTTTCAAAGGGCAAGGGAAGGACTACAGCAGCACTGAACGCTACAAAAAAATCCTACCCTGAATCATTATGCTAGTGATGAACAAAATAGTTCAGATAAACAAAACAATAAGAGAACAGAGCAACAATGCAGAAGAATAATCTCATAAAAGAAAGCCAGAGGGAAGTGAAAAAGATGAACTAGCTTTAAAGTAACCCTTCCAAATAGGGCTGCATTACTGTAACAAATGTAAGCAGGCTGTGCATTAGCAGCCTGCTGTTATAGCACTGCTACGATAATGCACAGCCTGGTACAGTTTATTATTGTTAGACTACTGTTAATTTTTATTTATGTATTTAGTTTAAAACAATTGAACTTCTACAAATTATCCTCTCACTGCAAACAATAACTTCCACCAGAAAATGTTACAATAGCGGGAAAAGTGTTGGGTCCTTTCTATCCCCTGGTAAACCCCGGGTTGAGCATTTAGCAGTAGTTCTTGCTAAGCATTTTGGATTACTGTGTTTTCTGGACTTTCAGGATCCCTTGTGTTTATCTCCAAGTGACCTGCCTACTCTTTCAAGAATGTTTTGTAGGCTAAATGCCACTTTTGATTCCATTATAAGATTTAAGGTTTGTAGGAATGAGTAGTTCCCTATTTAGGTTTTTATAAGCAGCAGCAAGATGTCATGGCATTAGAGGTAAATGGAGGAAATTTTAAATCCCCTTTCTTTCTCCTCCTTTCCCCCTAGCTAGCTGTCATCTTTATCCCCACATCAAAATCCCCCACCCCACACAAACACCCATTTAAGCAAAATATAATGACATTTTCCACTTTTTATTGATGAGGCTACAGCATTTCATCATCAGAACTGGTGCATGTGGCTAATATCATGAAGCCAGTCACTCAGAAAACAGCATTTAGTCAATGTGCCCAGGCACATACTAGTATTACAGTGACTACTTTAGGTGGTACAACTGCACCTTCAGAACATTCTAACTTAAATGCTACACTGGGACTTATCAAAGATATAAACATACCAATTTTTACTCTTCCTCGCTCAGGACCTTCACCCATAACTAAAATATTAGCAGGTTTCTGTGGAAAAAAAAATAAATATACAATACATATACCACGATAAACCTAAACATTAATCTCTGAAAAGTTAGTTAAGCTTTGTTTCGCCATTTTTAAACCAACTTCGTTTTGATAGAAATGACAAGTTCCTCTGTCAAAGTAAAGCTGTGCAAGGACCCAGACACAGGCTCTCCCTGACTGCATCTTCCTCACGTTCCTCCTCAGCGTTGCTGTGCTCCAGCTCCATGCTGCCTACCGACGCCCTGGTGTCTGTCCTCACCACGCGTGAGCTGGCAGCCGAGCCGCTGAGGTTTCCACCCAAATTGCCCTAGATCCTCTTGGTGGGAGGCAGTCCCACTGCTGCCCACCACCCCCAACACACCGATGGGAAGCCACCTCTACAGCGTATTTTGCCCACGGTCATTAGGCACATTTGCAGACACATTTTACATAAAAAATACACAAGTGAGATACAGATGAAATATTACCATATCACTCGCTATCGGAGAGAAGAATCATCTAAATTATTCCTATTTACAAGTGTTTACCAGTTCACACAGCTACAAAACTGAAAAGCATTGCCTTTATGTTATTTTTCTCTCCATCTTCCCTTTCTTTGTTTTACTATGGAGGCAACTTAAAGAACTGAGGTAGAGTTCAGCTGGTTAGAAACATGACAACTCACTTCATAATCCTGTATTTTCTGCTGTTCTGTTTCTCATAATCTACTCTCAACATCTGCAGTCAGAAGATTCCTCAAATCCTAACACTGTTTATATAATGAAACCTGCAGTGTTTATTTTGAGGGAAAAAAGTAAGGGAACTCACAACTAAAGCTGATAACATATGCCAAACTTGTTCTCAAATGGAGTGATTTAGATACTCATTAATTCCGTAAATCCGGGACAAAACAGGGGCTCCTATTCAGTTGTGACCTGTAAGAATTATAATAAGGCTGAGTTACAGCTCTTGCTTTGCTTTTTCAGATTAAATGACCTGAAGGTAAGAGTACCCCAGCAAAGCAGTTTAGACTACCTAAAAGTTAACATAATAAATCCTAATATCTTAGTGTGATTTCCTAAACACATTCTAGGATATTCTCAAGCCTTCCTGAATCTATCAGGCTCTGGTGCAAACACATTAAAGAAGCAAAAGACCACAATTTTTTATCAATCTAGAAGTAATTCATATGGTGTAAAACAAGGTACAAAAAGTTAGTAATACAGCAAAAAATTTCCTTGAGAAACTTATCACTGTTCCTTATGAAAGGCTCCAAAATGGATTTCTGAAACTCTACAATCCATGTACAAAATATGTAAAAATAATCTGAGGTGCTGCATTTCTGAGAGCAGGTTAAGGATGGAAGAAAATGTTACCAAAAATGTGATCAATAAAGGTCTTTCCAACAGCAATAACAACAGATCCAACTTGTGCGGTATAAGCTCTGTGATTTGCAGAAGAAATTGTCCCCCCTACACCACCACAATCTCTTTTTGTTTTGTTTTTTTAATACAGGCATAGACTCCAGGTAAGTACTGCTTGAATATTTTAAAAATGCAGTATGTGGGCACACAGCTCTCAAAGCATTCCATTTAGATTGCTTCTACAGAAGTCCTAGAAATATACAAGTAGCATACATCTTTAAATTCAGAGTTAATGTTGAACTTTATGGCAATTCAACCTGCTAGGTAAGAAAACACATCATTTCACCACATAAACCTTTCTGTTGCTACACTGTGACTTGAACAAATCCACATCTTTTAAAAAACCTGCTTCACTGTGTATCAAGTGCTAATAAGCTACATGCCTAATTGTTATGTTTTGAGTAGAGTTAACAATAGGCACTAAACACAGGCACTAAAACTTTTGAGATATATAAAACATTGATCTAAAGTACCATTTTCTCCCTGCAAATTCACAGGTTGATAATACTCTACAAAAATGCTTTTAACATCCTCATGATGTTTTCACCTTAAAATATTTTGTTCCCATTTTGATAAGGACAAGAAGCTCTATTCACGCAAAGACTCCATTATACCAGATGACTAATCAGCACAGCACTGGGTAACAATTCCTGCAACAAAGATGTTCTACCCTAAGTTCAAGGTAGGTAGAGATGAGAGGAGAAAGAACAATGAGATAAGACAGTACTAGTTAACAAATTAAGTATCAACATCTTGATTCACACTCGGATTTCAGGAGTTACAGAATACTTTTAACAATAGAGACAATTTAGAAATCTGTGTAGGAGTCTTCTAAAGCCACAAAATAAATAAAAAGAAACCCCTCAGATGGTCTGGAATAACCAATTCACCTTTTTCTAGAGTCAAAGGCCCTTCACTGAAATAGCTCTGTTTGGAACAGAAGATTCTTCCTACAGACAAAAATATTCATATAGTCACATCACTGTAAAAATACAACCACAGTTTAAGAAAATTAAATTTTAAATTAGATGTCTTATTCTGGAGGTTTCCATTTTTTAAGTCATTGCATGCATAGACTGGAACAACATTTTTAGTTCAAAGAATTTTCCAAACAAGACCATTCAATTTAAATTCAATAGGGGCTATCTACCAGAAATCAGTATACGGACAGTATTGGTATACTTAGCACATATGCATTTTGAAGAATCCCTGAAAAACACTGAAGTCCACTAACAAAGTCAATACATGCGTCAGGGACTCTTGTTAGATATCTTTTACTCAAGTCCACCATCTGGAGGAAAAGAAAAAAACCAACTCCCCAGACTTGTGTCTTTGGGCAACTCAGTACACATTAGAAATTTATTTGTGAAGAAAAATATGCAGTCATTAGGAACAGAAGGGAGAAATTTGGATAAGCATTAGTTTAATTTGTTAATTTTCACTTTAATTATCCAGAGAAAAAGAAAGTTGAAACTGCTTATTCAAATCACTTGGGCTGAGCAAGTGAAGAAAAATCTTTTAGCAATTTTTATACTGTGTTCTGAAAACACACTAAGGCAGCAATATTTTTTTAATAAAGACAAATGATCAATTTAAAGTCACTCTTTTTTGTACTTACAGAGACATAATTACTTTTTCCATCCAGTAAAATAATTTCCGCATGCCAGATAAATTCAAATGAGAAACCTGTTACAATCCTAAACCAAATGTGAAGAGCCATGCAGTGATGTACAACTGAGTATTTCAGAGACCAACAAGTTTCTG
This sequence comes from Atrichornis clamosus, assembly GCA_013400975.1. Classification (NCBI taxonomy): domain Eukaryota; kingdom Metazoa; phylum Chordata; class Aves; order Passeriformes; family Menuridae; genus Atrichornis; species Atrichornis clamosus. The sequence continues at coordinate 60,974 of WBMZ01000174.1, forward strand.
GCAACCCACAGAACTAAATTCAAGAAAAATCACCCTTCCTCTCCCAAACCCACCTCACCAGCAGGGGAAGAATTCACTCTCATGAAAGAATGGCCTTGTGACCATGGCACAGCACTAAATCTTATCTTGTCCTATATTTGGCTTTGTAGGACTCCTTCTTGTGATTTCTGGACAAATCCTAATTTTGTGCATTTAATCACTATTACTGTTGAAAAGAGAACAAAGATCCTCACTGAAATATATTTAGGTACTTCTAATTTAACCATTATTTGCAAAGTGCAAAAAGAAATCCTAAGAAGCAGGCTGATTTCAAACGAGGGAGGTAAAAACTCAGAGAAGTTCATACATCTGTGAAAAATGTGAGGCAGTCATCTTCACCCATCTGCCTGATCTGACATGATACCGCTCTCTGTTCACTCTGATCCTGAAGTCTCTGGTGATCAAGGCTGCACAACTCCCAGGCAATCTTCTCTTTCATTCTTCTCAGGCAGTGTTTTTCCCTTCCTTGTAACGCAACAGACAAGGCTACTCCTATTGCCTCTTCTCTTCTACATCAGCAGAAGGCACAGACAACTACTCCTTCACTGCATGAACTTCTTACAGTTCCCAGGACAAACATCTCTCTTCAGTTCTATCACCGGGATCAAAAAAAAAAAAAAAAATCCCCAACTCTCTCCTGCTCTGTGTTTCCTAATAGGCTCCCATTTTCTGGATGTACGGTCATTCTTGTTGTTTCCCTCTAGCTTGTTCTGCCTTGCGCCACCTGTTTCTTTGAACTCAAGTGTTCCAAGTTACACACTGCTCCTGCTGAGGCTTCACTAACACTAAATGCAGTGGAGGGATTGTTTTACAGGCCATGCACAGCATCTTCCACTTTGCATGATCCCAGTATGGTATCCCGCCTCACTGTGTAAGGCTGTGGATTCACGTTAAGGTTACCAGCCATGCATTTTCTTCCCATCTTTTCTGCAGGACTGCTACTTTGAACGAACATTGAAGTCACATACTGCTTTTTAACATACACTGAAAATGTTTGTGTTCATTCACATAGGGGAAGCTCGTACTTCAGAACTTATCTGAATTGCCGTTTTGAAGATAAAAATGCAAACTAAAAGAAAATTATACCAGTCAACGTATTGAGGAGATGTGACAAAAAAGGAAAAAAGCATTTCTGCTGCTCAGAGCAAGTTATTGATAGGAGTGGGAGATGACGACTTATTCCATGTTTGCCTACTAGATGTCTGGAAATCACAGTACCTTGTCTCATGCGCCAGGAAAAGTATTCTGCTGTTGGGTCCTCCTTTCACTAAGCCTTACTCTTCAAAGCAGTGAGCAAAAACTGGCATTTAGACAGCTTAGCCATTGCGATCTTTGATACTTGTAGCAGCAAACCAAGTCTGCAGGAATCGTTATTCCACATGTGTTTTGCTACTAGTCTGTTTCTGAAATCCATAGTTTTCTAAGACTGATTTGAAACATAGCTATCAGTGAGTAATCCAAATTCCTTTAATTATCTATTATGATAGTATAATGTAGATGCTACCTCCTCCCCATTCATGTTATTACCTTTTTGCAACACTTCTATGTATGCTAATGAACACACTCATAACTCTTTACACTTCCTTTTTAATGCACCTTTTAATACGGTTTTATTATAATCCTAACTGATTTTCATTTGGATAATCCAGTACTTAAGGGTTTGGCTACGAAAACATTACTCAGTACAGGATTCACAGTGATGGGGTGACCCACACCAGTGACACTTATTAACCATTAGTATTTGTGCACCATTAATGGCTGTGCCACCAGCTGATAGAACTGGCCCTGCAGTCCATGTCTACCTGTGATAAGCCACAATAATTTATAAGAAGGTAACACTGGTTTTCAATTAAGAAAAAAAAAGCAATTTAAAAGAATACTAAGCAAAGGGCTTTTATCCCTAAACTGTGTTGCTTTTGCAACCCTCACCTCAACAATGATTCTATTAAGATTTTAAATGAATGACTTCTTTAGATTTTAGTCCTCAAAGTGTTATATTAAACCATATAGAAACAGATTTAAAAACACAACCTCACAACCATACAAAACCAAAACTGAACTCCTTCAACTGTATGTGAGCAAATGCCTGAGAAGCATGAAACGCAAGTAAATTAAAAAGGTCTTGCTAGGAAGTTTGTAATTCAATGGTATGGGGAGTGGGGGGGCGGGAATCAAAAACGTTTTGAAAGACAACTGCAAGGGCTTAGCAAGTTGCAGCCTGCTCCCAAGTGCACTTTTGTGACATAGTGGTAGAAATTTTAACATACTGATGTGGTTTATCACTTCCCAGTTAGGTCCTCTGACAAGAAAAGCTGTGCAGCAAAACCTCCTAGCTGTCAGCTAGGCTCCCAAAATTCACACCACATCTCAAGGTCTACGACCTGCAAACCACTCAATATTTATGCTTCTTAAGGTACATCTCTAACAACCTTGTTGATCTTCAAGTAGTTGTAACATACACCAAATATTTCCTTACTGTCCAGGTGGGATGCTCCCTTATTGCATTCTTAGGGACTGGAACTGTCTTTTTGGAACACTTTAGGATTAAAGAAAATAATTTCATTTTCAGTTTAAAATAATTCCATTTTCTTTCCATTTTTGTTTTCCTTGAACAAAACTGATGACATCAACACTAAACAGTACTCTAGCACAATAAGTGTCAATACCACCTTATTCAAATGATAGTATCAGCACTTTTCTGAAGTTAATTTCACAATCAAGACAATTTCTGTTGCATCTATTAACTGATCGGGGCTTTAAAATATATTATAATCAAAAGATCACCACAAACACTAGTGAAAACAATGGTTCCACAGAATGCAACATGTATTAAATCTGAACATTAAAATGTTCTTTTTGATTACAGAACATGTGGACTGTGAAAAGCACTGGTAAAATTAAGGAAACCTATTTTAATGTAATACTCGTGTTAATTATCTTCTTATAAAAATCATCCTAAAGCTGTTTAAAATAAATAGATCGAGCGTCTAAGTTAAATCTACATTAAAACTAGGAGCCATTAAAATTACCAGTAACAGCCAAACAGAAACAAAATCCTAAATTATCAAAGCACACATGTCCAAAAACTTTAAAAGTACAGGAAGTATTCGGATAGAAAATAGAGGGATGCTGTATCTATGCCAGGGGGGCCTTCTGCTAGTTACCATCAACCATATTTTATCTTTGTTTCAGTCTGATGAAAGCTGTTGGTCTCACTATTACATTTTTATGCTCCAAACACACTCCAAAAATTTCCTTTCACTGCTGTCACTCAATTACTGCCAACATGTGGCAGTGTAACTTATTAAAGGCTTGTGCACTGCCTAATACACAGATTTTCTCACTTTCATTGGAACTGAATTCAAGTTGAATAAAAAAAAATTAATTACACTTTTCAGGCCAACTCTTTCACTCCCTAAAAATGTATGTCAGGACAAGCTGCAGGGTGTGACTTTCTGCACTAAGTCTTCAAGGAAGGAAAGGTGGATATCATAAGCAAAAATATTATTATAGCAGGAAAATCTACTATGTCAAGTATCATTAACACATCATTCAAAAGTGTAATAACAAATTTAATACATTAAAACAAACAGCCTTGAAGAAACGTACTTCCTGTGGATTTTGCCACAGCTGCCATCACCCTGCCTGTAGGTCAGGATGACTCCGGATGCTGTGAACACAACAGAGCAGGATCAAATGCAAGAAGAGAGCATGCTCTGAAAATGGTTTTTAGGTACTGTGTTATTACATACATAATTCCATCTCCATTTTAAAGTTCTGCCTCACAAGCAAGGATTTCGAATGGGTAATAAAAACACTAAATACCGTTTTTGCTCCCTAATTTTGTTGGAGCAATTTCCACAGGTTGACAGGCATTTAGTAATACTATAATCTCACACGTCCCAGAAAATTGCCTTATTTACTCTTTGTTTTGTATGCAGTTGTGTTAACCCATGCCATTTTCTAACAGCCCTATTTTATTGTTGTTTTTCATTTAAATAATACTTTCATCACTTCCATATCACCTTACTTGTCTTGACTAATAGACAGCTCCTCCCTGTTCTGGATTAAGAAAAAATAACAAAGGTGAAAAGCCTATGTAATTTATTACTCTGCACTTTCCAGTGGTTGCATGGGTTTTGTTTCTGTTTACCTTTCAGAGCACTTTTATGCACAGAACAAATATAGTATTTCAAACTACACCCCAAATATCACGTTTTGTGTCACTTGTGTTCAGAGCAAGACAGATGAAGTTGTGAGTTCATAAAGAACAAGCTTTTATATGGGATAATTGTGTCCTATTCATAAGGTTACTTTAAAAGTGCTCAAGGACTGTTTCCTTACCACCTTTTCCTCTATATTATGAATATAGATCATTCATACAGAACACACAGCATTTTCTTCATACAGCAGACTGCAGTAGAAACACTTAATATAGCTATTTCCTGTATTTTGAACAATTCATATTCCTGTCTTTCACAGCTTTTTACACTGTGATAACTTTGCCACAACCTTAACAAGCTATTTAGCAGTAAAAAATCCAACAAAACTAAACTGCAAACTGCATCTAAGTGTTTCTAACATCACACCCTAGGGTCTTCACTAAATCTTACTGCAGGGTTTTTATTGACTAAACCTACTTGAAAAGTACATTTGTTATCAAAGAGCTTCTGGTCCTCCATACTTGTCTCAGGTCAGAACCACAAGTTATGCTGATACTTTTTCCATCTGGCTAGTACAGTTCACCACCTTTAGGGGAGGAATTAGATCTGAAGTTTCTGAAATGCCTTTCCTCTGTAGAACTCTTACGTCTATTTACGTATCTGGGTATGAGAGTTCCTGCAGCCAATTTACCTGTAACTACTGCTTGGCAATGCACTGAGATGACTGAGTGAGCCTTCAAACAGTGAAGGATTACTTATATTGCTCTTTCCAGCACCAGAATCAAGTATCTGGCCACATAGGAAAGACAGCACATGAAAAAACAAGCTAGTAACAACAGAACAAATTTATAGCTACAGAAAAGAAAGAAATCTAGTATACTCTGCCCATCAGCTAATGTATTTGCACCCCAAATGTGTCGTATATATATACATATTTATATGCAGATAGATATAAGTAATCATCTATGAATGATAGTCCTCAATATATTACTTAAATTACACCATTCTACTTCAGTTATCAATCTACTTAAATGACCTGAAATTTTAAAAAGTCAAATTATTTCTGAACTTGAAAAAAGCAACAGAAGTATTTTAGCAATTGGCCCTGGTACAACTATCAATACATTTCTCCCAGACACACGGCCTCCTCTATTTGGCATCTGCTTTTCATGAAATTTGAAAGAAATGGTCTGTTGTTATATCATATCTTTTTACCAAATGTACCTGAAATTTGCAAACAGATACAAAGTTTACTGGGGGAAACCAGCAAAGAACAAACATGCCCAGGTAAACCTAGTCTCCTTAAGCAACTACACAATATCAACAGACCAACAATGTTTTTTTTATTGTAAAACATGCAACACAACTTGCATTTTTTAAACTACTTTTTCCTAGAGAGTGTAGAAGCAAAACATACCTACAACTCTAAAGCACCACTTGTTTCCAGTTTAGAAGTCAATCTGCAAGTTACTTTCAGATTCAAATTTGGAGTTTCCTTTGTGCAACAGTTCTTCATCACCTGTTAATTGGTCCAAGACTGCTGCTTAAAATTATTCCATTTACCATTATGTAGAAATGTTAGGCAAAAAATACTCTGCTTATATTGCTTCTTGTGTCTGGCAGTTCTACAGCAGGTAAGGCAAAAATATCTCATTAAAACATCAATAATTATGTAATGCAACTTCATGTCCACAAATACTCATCTGTGTTGCACTCATCTGTCTCTAATATATTCGGTGGCAGTTCAAAAAACAGTCTTACTCTTTCCATTTCTTTTCTTCACCTTGCAGTTCTTTGATGTAGAAGTTCACACTGATTTCAGAGCTCCAAATTCAGAAACTCCATCTGCATGTCCTCTAGGCAGTGAGTCTCAGCAGCAGTTGTGCCTAGGTTTGGTCACATTACTGGCTTGGTAGATTACCTAAGCTCCTCTTATAATACATATATTGTTCCACCTTGGTCTCCCCTTTAAACTCTGGACAAAGATTGTATTTACTCTAGTTTTTAGAGTATAAACAATATTTATTCATTAATAGAGCAAAAAATCATTGTATTATTGCCAGTTTTTAAACATGAAGGTTGTGAGACTTAGGTTTTATCACCAAAGAGGATTAATTCGTTTGAGAATTGTTTATGGAAAAGAAATCCTGAGCTAAAAAAAGAAAAACATTTGAATTTAGGTTCTACCAGATAAAACGTCAGTACCGCAGACAAACTGATACAGTCAGACCTTATGGAAACACCTGCAGATGATAATGAAAGGCTACAAAAAATTACAGATCAGGTTAGACCTGATAATCAAGTAAATGGGCCTTTGAATAAAAGCAGTAGTCTAAGAGAGGTAGATTTGAAAAACCCGTACCTGAAACAGAGATTTCTGACCGTTCCTCCCTGTTCATTTGAATCAAGCTAATAAATGAGCTTTTCACGTGCAATCAGAAAAATATCTACCAGATATTCCCCTATTCAGCACTCCATCTTGTTATAAATTGGAATCTAACCGCATTGTGTGGTAAAAATTATCAAATACCTTTTACGACTGGTTTAGCATTTTTACTAAACACCATTTGCTTGGATAAAAATTTTCCAGTGTTATCTGATGATCTCACTTGTTAATTGTTATACTATCCTTTCACAATCCTTACTTAAAACTTGTTAAATGACCTTGTATTTTCTCATAAGACCTGAGGTTAAAGATAATCAAGATGTAAAAAGTTGTGAAAGATTACATTCGGATTCAAAAATTGTTTGAAGGGGTGTGGTCTGTGAATTAAAAAAAAAAGACAACCAAAAAACCAACAAAACTTTTCACTATCTTTAAAGATTGGTAATTTACACAATTACCAGGAAGCCTTGCAATGAAGACCCAAATACAACTGAAAGCGTAGACTGAATAGTGTATTTTCATTTATATTTTCCATTTAATTTCACTGCATAGCTCCTTCAGCTAAAGAAAAAAAGATATAAGGCTAATCCAAGAGAGGTCTAAAAATACGAATCTCTGTAAGATTTCAGCCTTATAGAATTGACTATTTTAAAAATACCTTAAGGCTTAGGTATCTCTTTCTAGAGGTACCGCCATTACACAAATGTTTAATACCAAAGTCTTTAACAACCGACAATCCAGTAGAAGTATACCCTTCACTTTTTGACCACACAGCTTCCAAAAAAAACTTTCAGGGAGACATCACCTTTTTCCTCAGGAAAAGAAAATGGGACTATGTCATCCCTCTCACCATACTGAAGTCAAGATACATTGCAAAAATGTCCTCCTTCACTGCAAAGGTTTTGTATTTCATCACTTTCTTCACATTGTTCCTTATTCCATATGAGCTATTTGATCTTTCACATTCATCTTACACGTGCTCCCACAGAGACCCTCTTGCACCTGACGCCTCTTCTATTGATTTGTCACGAGCTGGATTTTAGACTTTGAAAAAGCAGTAATTGAATTTTTCAAGACAGATCGAACAGTGAGATACAACACATTCACAAAATGGCTGAAGTTGGAAGGCACCTCTGGAAATCATCTGCTAGCTTGTTGAAGGTGAGCTTTGTGTCATTGTTCAGGTTACTAATGATGATGTTAAACAGCCCCGAGCCCAGTACCAGCCCTTGGGACACTCCACTAGTGATGGTGTCCAGCTCAACTTCCTGGCACTGATCACAGTCCTTTGAGTCCATCAACTCAGCCAGCTTTCAATCCTCTTCACTGTGCACTTCCTGGTCTGTACTTCATTAGTTTGTCTCTAAGGATGGATGGGATGAAGAGTGGAAAGCCTTACTGAAGTAAGCAACATCCACTGCTGTTATCCCATCCATCGAGCTAGTCATTGCAGGCTTTCAGGTTGGCTAAGCACGATTTCCCCTTCATAAAAGTCCATGCTGACTACTCTCAATCATCTTGGTATCTTTGAAATGTTTGAAAATGGCTTCCAGAAGGATTTGATCCATCACCTTTCCAGTGATCAAGGCGACAGTGACAGGCATGTAATTTCCCAGAACCTCTTTGAAGACTGGAGTGACATTTGCTTTTTCCCCACCCCCCAGAACTTCCCCTGATGGCTATGACCTTTCAAAGAGAGTGATCTCACAAGTATTTGCATATATGAATATGAAGCACATAATTTTATGTATCTCTACAGGCTTCTCTATGGCAAACTCAAAGATCTTCAAGCAAATTCAAAGATTTCTCTCTACTTTTCTAACTAGAAGGCTGGTAGCACTGCAGCAATATGCTCTATTTCTACCTTTAAATCTGCATTTGCACAAAGTTGACAGACATTACTCAGTCAAAAGTTTGACCTAACAGGCTATTTTGTTTTTAATCACTGGCATGAGCATCAAATACTTAAGTTTTGCAGTCTCTTTTGATGACCTCTAACTCTTGATTTGTTACTGGTTTGAAAGTTTAATCTAATACATGAAGAAAATGCTCAGAAAGGCAGGCAAGGAAGTAGTCATGCTCCCCATTAATAGAAGCACTAAGAAACACTAGATAATATTAACCATAGAATATTTAGAATGGTAGTAAATTACAACTCACGTAACAGCATGTGATTATAAGCATATGCAAAAAACCAAGGTTCTGCCAGACAAACTGTTCTTTTGTGATCTCAAAGTCCACACCTAATGAAAAACACCTTGGAAACAAAAATCCTGGGAAATGTAACACCTGACAACCAGAACAGTGATTGGGTTTGGATTGTGGGATTTTTTTTCTCCTCTGGAAGCTAATCACCAGCAAGTCATTTTAATACCTTTTGGGAAATAACACCTATTACTTGTTAATCTACTTAAACAGAGTAGAAAATCACCCAGATTTTAAAAGCTGCAAAATTCTTTCCAGCAATGTGCACTATTACTTTCTTCTTTTCAAGGATTTAGGTTCACTCCTTCAAGTGACCACAGCTTTGGAAGCTCTACAGAAAGACTGAAGGGCATTCCTGAATTTCTGAGGCAATCCTTGAATATTCATAGGGAGACATCCTTGGACTCTAGAGCTCTAATGGGGAAAATGGTCAATTGCCAGGGTAAAAGTTCCATATATTTCACTTTGCCTAAAGCACACATTTAAGTGATTCACTTTACAGAGCCTGGAATATGACTAAGATCTTGTCTACAAAAAAAAGACTCTGGCAGTGGTTTCTGCTCAATCACTACTAAAAGAATACCTTTAATACTCCCACTAATCCCAAACCTGGTAGCAGGGAAGAGTCCAGGTCCCAGTAAGCCACAGGCCAACTGTTTTAAAGCTTGACTGCCTCAAAGCTTATTAAAAGCCAGTGCTGGCCGCACAGCAGCAGTTCAGCTGAGCTGCACACTGGAACGCGTTCACCGGGCTGCACTGCCCTGCACTAATGCCGGTTTGCAAATGTTCACAAACACAGTGACACAATCCCAGACTAACCAGGACAGGGATGTTATTGACAGAGGCTAGGAGAACGTTATTCCTTTAGCAAGACATAGTAGGAATGGAATGGGAAGCAGAAGCCCAACACTCTGTTACCCACTTCCATACTTCCCTTGCCAAGTGGCAATTCATCTCTTCAACACGCACTCGCACCATGTACAAAGAAATGGGCCAGGGAATGTAGTCCGGAGATTTAAGAACAAAAATAATTTTATCCTAGTGTCTCAGCTGCAGTGCTACAAGACGTGTGAGATTTCCTCTAGGTTTTTTTGTTCAGGGTTTTTTTGGGGTGGGGGTGGTATGCTTTTAAGCACTGCTGCACCATGGAAGTACTTTAAATAGTTTAGGTACCAATTCTATTACTAATATGAATTGCAGACTAATCTTATTTACTGTCACCACACAGGAACAATGGAGGGGGGCTCATCTCTTACCTGAGACTGGATCCTGATTGTGTAGACAGGACTACTATAAAAAAAACATTAAATAGAGATGCACTTTCAAATGCTAACAGGCATGGCTTAAAAGTTATTGTACCACGCAAAGGGACCTCTATTTTGAGCCTATTACTTGAAAAAACCTTCCAAGCATGTTGCTAAGTACATCCTCTCTTTTTCCTTGTTGTTGAGGTTGTATATTGATGAAAACAGATCTATGGCCAATCTTACACTTATTTTTAGTGTGGAATAAGAACTTTGAGTAAAGGAAAAAGTCCAATAGCTGCATATTATAAAGTGGAAAAAATACTCAGAAAAGAAGTCAGCAAAATGCAGTGCGTTTCAAGTACACTTGATAACTAAATTCAAAATATTATTAAAACTATAATTGATGCACTTTTGTGAAAATTATATGAAGTGTTCTTATTTCCTTCCTGCTACAGTCAGAGCATGAATAAACAATCTGCTTTCAATTGCTCTCAGTCATGAAATTTAAAAAAGCTCAAGAATATGCAAGTCAAATAAGAAATTTTAAAAGGGCTGGCATTTATTTGTTGAAAAATTTTACTGGTATGTTTCAAAGACTTATGGAAAAGCTAACTACTCAAGCACAGCAGTATTCAAAGATAAATACAATCACCATCTCCCTTGCTCTGATGGAAATGGTGAACTGGCTTCCACGTACCCAGTGAAAGAAAAAATCCAGCATTAACTATTTAAGTTACTGCAAAGATTTTTATGCACTTCCTTTGTAAAAGGCACACCAAGACTGCAAAATCCACAACAGACAATTATTATCTTCCTACAGATTTTACTGTTTCATATAGAATATAGTCACTTTATACAAACCTCACATGAGTTAAAATCCTTGATTCCAACACTCTGAAGACAAATCTCAGTTTAAGTTCATGTGGCTTTAATAGCCACTAAGTTTTACTGCCTGGCTTGTAGATGCCAGCAAGAAAGGAGTTGCTTTATGCCATGTTTTGTTTCTGGTTACAGAAGTCAAAATTTCAAAAAAACTCCGAAAACATTACCTACCTAAAAGCTAACTTTACTAAGACTTCTTAAAAAAATTTTTAAAAAGAAAACCACACCCAAAAAAAGCCAACAAAAACCAAACCAAAACCAGAAAATTGCACTCAGAAGATAATTCTATAGATAGTTCATATCCTTTAAAAAAGTTCTTAGCCTGTGAGAGAGAAGTAGCAAATAACACATTTTTCTGCCAAGTACTATACTCTTTAGCTTCTTACCACCTCCAAGCACCATCACTCTTATAATAATTAGTATATGACATGAAAAAGCAAGCACATTACTTAAGCAGGTGTGTGGGTGTATCTAAATGCAGGAAAACATAAAACATCTAGAAACTACAGCAATACCTAGCATTCTAAAGGCACAGTAGGAAAAACATAGTAAATCTGTCCAGCCATCCAATCTGGAGTTCAAACTGATAGTTTAACACCGATATTCCTCAAGAATAATATTACAGGTATCCTGGAATAGAAAAGCAGTTATTCTGCTTTGAATCAGAACACACATCTTAGTGAAGTCCCAATTCTCAAGCTTAACTCTGCACCAATAGCCCCCTGTCTTTCTAAGACCAAATACTAGATAGAAACCCTTCTGTTACTCAGGTTATTTCCAGGGACCTTGATAAATAGAAAGCAAGCAAGCACTGGCAGGCCCAATTCTGTCTTTTGTCCTGAATGAAACATGTGCCTTCTGAATTCAGCTCAAACTGGACGGTTTCAAAATGACAAGCCTGAAGGTTTCCATGGATGAGGTGGCACAGGCAGGCCCTGAACAGCTTTCATAGGGTTCTCACCAACACAGCTTGACAAGGTTCCGGTAGGAAGATCTCTCAGTCTCTGCCTCAAGCTTTTGGTCTCTTCCTCAGATTATCAAAAGATAGCCAATTGTGATAGTGGATTTTCTGCTGGAAGAAAACTTCGTGCTGGACTGAGACCACCAACTCATTTAATGGAAAATGAGACGGTAATAGTTTTTTGCAGTTGCCAATTTACAATTGTATTTTAGCTACAGACCTAGACATGAAAGGCTCTGTAATAAATTACCAATCTCCTGAGCCATCCAGTTAACAACATGTATGGTTTTCTTTTAAGCATAATTGAGTTTTAAGTTCATACACTTTCTGAAACTGTAGAAAGTAAAACATCAGAAGAATTGAGGTTCTTGATGACAAATCACTGGCCCTCTGTATGCCTCTCAAAAATATACTGAAAAGTATTCTTGCAAGTAAAACATTAAAGGAAGACAATACATTTGGGTTTAAAACAAAGTTGTCTCAGTAGTAACATGCACTATATATTTCTATATTATGTTTTGCTCCACTACTTCACAAGTAATGACAAAGCCACCAGAATCTTTTTGATTCTTCCCCCTCAGCGCCAAGGCTTTTGTTCCATTTCTAAAACCAGGAGCAAATTAAAACTATCCATACAATCACCGCAATAAAGCAAAGCTTCCTTGTATTTCACTTCTGAAAATTCTATCTATGAGAGGCAAATCTTTTTTCTTCAGTTTAAATGGACAGACCAGCATTCTGTAAAAGCATTTATCAGGCATGAAAAGAGATGACAAATAACTAATCCTTGACCACATTTCCAGGAACACTACCAAAGCTATTTCAAAGACAAAAAGCAACTCTAGAAGAGTAAGAAGGAAGCCAGACTTATTTCACCAAACATAGAATAGCGCTGGTAATACTGACTCATGGGAATGAAAGGTCAAACTAATGATACTCTCATGCACAAAAGAAATTTCAGTAATTAGAAGTATCACATATAGGTGGTACACTTAAAAAGCAAATTTTTTTAAAGTGCTATCAAAGAGTAAGAGCTATAGACAACTGGATCAGGAAAACTTCCCAATTTCAAGGCAACAGACAAAACAAGACCAGCTAGCTATGGGTATATTTCAAAGGCAAATATGTAAGAATTGGTGAGATTCATCAATTTAAAAGAATTTGCTGGTTAAGAGACACTAACTCAGGTTCAAAACTTTTTCCTTATAAACATTAGTTTAGTTGCAGAAATCTTCAAAAGTTGGCATGGCTGGATTTCTGGTAGGTTATAAATATTAGAAGAACATAATGCCTTTAAAAAAGTTAACTTTCCTAGGTTAGACTGATAATTTCAGCAGTATTGGTGCATATACTGCATATTGGCAGTACTTACAGCCAATCATCCTCTCCCCCACCCACACCAAAGCCGTATTTAGTTATTTATCTTGCCTGCAGTGGTACAACTAAGAGGCATTTTCTGTACCTCAACGTGCCTGTTATTTAAATGAACCTGTTTAAAATAGTTTATTTAGAAAATCAAAAAACAAAAACAGACATCTGATATACTTGCTTTCATAAGCATATCAGATCACAGCCAGCTTTTAAAATTCACTCTAATAGGCTGTCTGAATGCAGTATAAAGATATATATTTATTAGTACATGCTCCTTAGCACGAAGGTTTTTGTTTCCCAGCAGTTTTTCATTAAAAAAGCAACCCTTGCCCTCAATTATCATCCCAGTGCTAAAACCCATTGCAGATCCACTTACCAAATCCCTGTGCAACACCCAGTTAGCATGCAGGTAGTGAATACCATCCAGGATCTGATACAACAGCGACTTCACCATTCCCCGAGGTAACTGAACTGGTTTCTTGTTTGCTTTAGAAGCCCTGTGAAACTTGATTATATGCTGCAAAGGGAAAAAAAGAAATGAAAATAAAAGAAGTGTAATGTTTACACAAAAAGATTGCCATCAACTCCTTACCCAGACTTCTTAGGGTTTTTTCACCCTTTCATCATTCATTTTCAAAACTAGAAACATGTACCTTAGGTACCAAAAAATTAATACTCTATTAGGTAAAGTGACCGCAGTCTCAAAGAAATCTCTCAAAAATGAAATCAGTTTCTGCTGTGTTTAACCCCAGCAGGCAGCCAAGTCCCACAGAGGTGCTCATTCCGGTATGAGGAATACAAAACCAACACCATTCAAAGATAACTTCCTTGCAGATCACTGATCTTGAAGGTTTTAGAGGCATTTTTATTTGGGGAGTCTTTTTGTTAAGATAGGCTGATATCCTGTATTTCAAATCACAGAATTACAAGTGCATTACCTCCTAAATTATTTTACTTTCAGGTTTTCTCCTAGAGTAATGATGACATGGTAACATTCAAGACCTAATGCCAAGCAGAAATTTTTTCCAACTGTATTGGGAGTTTTATACATTTAAATCAGGAGCCCAGATTTATTCCTGCTTTATAGCACAGTACTCTCAAAATAGAAGCTGTTGACAGACCAAATCTATAAATCTGTCCATCTGAAAGTTGACCACCAAGTCAGACACAGAAAAAAACCTTTAGCAATTCTACATTCGTACACGTCTAGCAAAGAGGAGGAGCCCAAAAGGATGTGTGGTCTTAGCACTTGAGTCCCAAGGTGTGTCATAGTCATGGTAAACATTTCCATGTCTCCTCCAAAGACAGAGGTAATTTCTAGAACAAACTTCTTAATGTATTCACATTTTTTTTCTGTAACAGCTCGCACTTGTGTGATCATGAAAACAGCCTTGATCTTGTCTATCCAAAACCTGGCACCATACTTTTAATATGTGCTCTTCCTACGTTCATGACCCCTCATATTCCAGGTGCCAACTAGCTAACCCAGCTACCTAACACCCTTTGGGAAACTGCTTTTCCTCTCTTGCTGCCCAGCTCCACACAGTCTGTCCTCCTTTGCTCCAGTCTTGCAGGAACAGGCACATTTCTGCCCTGACAATGGTAAAAAATGGAGATGCACAAAGGAAAGAAACATTGATAAAAAGGTGACAGTCCCTGCACAGTCAGCCAAGCGCCACATGCACAAGCATGCCTGAGCCACAAGTTTCACTTCCTGTGGCCTCCCACTTCCACCAACTCCAAAGCAAATGTTGTTTTCCACACAATGGACAGAGGGAAGTCAATCTTCAGAGACAGGCAGAAAAACAGATGGCAGTCCTGGATTTTTTTATGTTCTTGTTCTAATACACTCTGTATTATCTGGCCCTTTCCCAGCCTTACTTGACACCTGCTGTGCTAAATACACACAGCACTGGAGGACTTGATCCATAGCTGGCTCTCTGGTGCACAGAGTCCCTGCAACTCAGGGACTCTCATGTCCAGATACAGTGAACAACCAGGAGTTGGAACAGCTGGGAGTTCTGGAGTTCATACAGGTATGTGCATGTAAGCACAAAGGACAAAATTGAGGGTCATTCCTAAGTTATTTTTATGCAAACCAGTGTTTCATTAATAGAAATGCTTCTGTGGTGATTTAGGTTAGTATGAAGCAAGGCAGAAATGTATAAATACAAACAAGGACAGGTCATAGTCATAATCATAATATACATGAAGCCTTGTAGCACATTTTGAAACAAAAAAACCCAAACTCAAACATTCCTAAACCTCTGTAACTTAGCATATCATAAATATGAGGGAGAAGGAAAAAACAGAATGCTCTTCCTTCACATTAAAAAAACCCAAAACAAATCAACCTTACTCTGTTTCCTCAAGATGTTGTTGTTTCTGTTTATCAGCCTTCAGAATGTTTCAACATTTCAGCTGTTTGGTAACTTTTTTTGTCTCTGATTTTATTTTGGTAACAAAATCTCAGTACCAAGTATCAGAACTCCCAAGACATTTAATTGTGAGAAAATATCTTTGATTTAGCTTAGTGGAAAGAAAAATTGACACACTAGTTTTTAGGCAAGTGCTATTGAATTATCCCCAACTACAAGGAACACCATTTTCCAAAGAAATTAGTTTTACTTTGGTTTGTGCTAAGCGACATGCTGACAAAAAAAACAACTCAAAATTCATAATGCTAAATTCTTACATGTACACATCCATAAAAATTTCCATCTTGTTCCAAGTTGTTAGTATTTGTACTATTGAGAGCAATGCTCAAAATGTACATCAGAAGTAATTTGAGGCACACATACGTTTTTCCAGGAAAGTCAAGGCTGCATGGTATTTTTAATGCTACTTTATTTTTTTAAGTATTCCAAATGGATATTAAGCTTACAAATATTGAGTTAATAGAGGAAAACTGTATATATCTTAAAATAAATTTAGTTTGCCTCCAACAGTTTTATATTTTAAAACTGTATCTTGCAATTAGGCACAAACAGTTTTCCTCCCAAATAGACAGAATTTCTGTAGACGAGTTGAGTAAAAATTCTTTCCAGTGAAATGTATGAATTAAATTTCTATTATATACAGGGGTATTACTCCCATTTCATGTATTAACAGATGACAATCAATGTAACTACAACTCTAAACTGTCAGAAAATAAGTTTGTCATTTTTCAAATTTTGCAGGAATGCACCTGCAGAATCAATTTTCCTGCACCCTACTTTAGCTGTAATAGCAGGTTACATCTACATTTATTTAAGTAGATGTCTAGCTCCTGAAAGCTGATTGCAGATTTTTATCTTCTCAAAGAGATCAGAGGTTAACTGTGCAGTGTGTTTACTTAACATTTTCCATTGCTTTTCCTTTAGTACTGAAAATGCTTCCAACAAACATGGAGTAAGCAGCTATGCTGTGTTCAAAAATGTGTCTTCCCTGACCTTGTCCCTTTGCTGCAACTAAAACTCTTAAGCCTGGTACCTACAAACAATTCACCTTACCCAGAGGTCATGCTCAGCGTAGTCAAAGAGAAGCCACACTTTCCTGTCCGCATGAGAAAGAAACACCTTTTGTAGAGAAATGACATTTGGATGCTTGAGCTCCCGCAGCAACTGCAAAAGAAAAAGTCCACAACAGTTTATCTCAACACATCCAGAGCTGTGATACTCTGCCACACAAACAAAAGTTGAAAGCTGCAAGACATGGAAAAACCACTTTTTTTCATGAAAGAACCAGTCACTGGTTTGAAACCAAAGCTGAAAGCACGTCATAACCGCCTCAGGGCATTCACTTCCTGCTCATTTCCTAGAAGTTGAAGTCTATGTAAACCTCACTATTATCCAGGATCAAGATGACTCTGCAAACATCCAGCTGTGGCATTTGCCCTTTCACATAGGCTGCAATCTTCAACAGTCCCATTTGGAGTACTTCATTTTCTCCTGACTCAAATTACCTGAAAACACTGCATTTTGGTTGCAATCATTTGAGATTGAAGAGGATGGCTCATGTAGAGCCTGTCAGTGCAGTCAGCTAAACCAAAACCTGGTCTGTAAGGTGGACTCACCTCGTCTACAAGCTCTCTGCAGAAGAGGGTCTAACTCCATGCCACAACACAGATTACACCAGTTAGCTTACCTACAGAGATCACCCACATAACTTGAGCTTCCAGGTCCAGAGAAAACTATCCCAGATCCACAAAGGCAGTGACCAGCTACTGAGCTCTTGAGCTGGAACAGCTCAGGGCACTAACAGCAGAGACAGCCCTAGCAAAGGGACACGGCTAGAACTTCTTTCAGCAGCAGTGTGCCATTAAGCCAGCTCAGCTGCTTCAAAAACTATAGCTTTAACCTCCACCAAAAGGAAAACATAGATGAGATACAGCACAACAACTGAATGCAGAGAACATCAGTCTATTTGAGCTTCACCAGTCATGTTACAATCACACTGCACTCACTCAACTGCTAAGAAAGAAACAAAAGCTTTATCTAAGCAAACTATGGTTAAGTGTGACTACCCAAGACTAGACAAATTCTTGCCAGATAAGTGTGCCAAAAATGATGACATTTTAATAAAATTAATGGTTAGCAGGTTTTTTTTTTAAGCCAAGGGAAAATTAAACTACTATTTGAATACAGAATTTACTTCTGAGATAATCTATTTTCAATAAAATATGACTTTTCCCACTACATAATAGAGGGCACAAAAAAATTCATTCCTTTCTATTGATACCTTTGTCATATGTGCTAACATTTTAGCTGCTACTGAGATAGTAAAATGGAAGCATATACCTGCGTGTTTGTTTCCTTCTTTCCTATTTCATTTGAGACAGGCTCTCATCCCTACTCACTGACCAGTCTTCAGTGTGGCATTTCTTGAGCAAGAGGCCCTATAGAGATTTTATCTCAAGTATGAGATCAAACACGGAATTGGAGTTGAGGAGATAAAGCAACTATAGAAATCAGTGCAGAAGTCTGTAGAGTTTCAGCATGGTAGAACTCGTAAGATTTGTAAAAGCATTACATCAAGGCATTTTAAGACAGGATCCACAAGAAGTATAGAATTCTTTAAATGTCTGTAATTCCTAGAAAGCATAAGATCAGCACAGGAAAAATGAAGAAATGCTTATTTGCAATTTTTTATGAATTACAGGTGGGGACTATCTGTGGTAAGTTAACCTCAGCTAAATCCCACATAGCCACTTGCTCACTCCACTCACTCAGATGTAAGTGGAAGAACAAAAAACCAAGACAATTGTGAGGCTAGGACAGTTTAATAAGTGAAGGAAAGAGGAATTAAACAAACACCAAACCCACAACAAAACAAGAGAAGCAATGCAAAGGCAATCACATACAACTTCTCACGAGAAGACTGATGCCCAGTCAGTCTCCAGGCAAAGGCTATCTCTCCAAAGGGAGGAGAGGCAGGAGCAGGAAATAGAGAAAGCCTAAACACGGCCAGCAATAGCCAAAGCACTGATGGGTTATCAAAACTGCTGTAGTCACAACTCCAACACACTCCACCATCCAGGCTGATGCAGAGAAAATTAACTGCACGCCAGACAGGCACAGTACAGCATCAAAGACCAGCCTCAACGGCGAATGAGGTTACAGGGTTTAAGGATACATTGTGCCAGTCCTGATAACAAAGCAATTTTTGTTTAATCAGCATAAATTCATGTATTAAATTTATGCTAAACATTTTAATGAATTAACTCTACCAGAAGACTGCATGACAGTTCAGCAACTATGTGTCCAGACCAAAATATTATCATATTTCCTATGGCCTGATAGACACATCTCTACCAGATACAACAAACTTCCTGGTGAAAGATGCAGATACTAGACAGAGCTCTAGTAAATATGGCAATTTTTGCTTTTGCCCCTTTCTGTCCCATTTTAAGTCTGTCCTACTCCTTATTCCCCAGGTAGCACCTATCACTTACCTAAAAAAATCCAACCTCTTCACACCAAGCTTGGAGAACACACAGAGAGCCTATCACCAAAGCTGGTCCAGAACATGACAAAGATGAGAAAATTTTGAGTTAATGCAGCAGAAGGGCTCCCTGTCTGTACAGCAATGCAATATAGATATAACTCTCCTTTGTTTGTGCTAGAGGTAGTCAATCCCGCAGACTTAAAGATTGACAACATTCCTTGCTTTTTCCTCCCCAATCTACCGTGATCACTCTTTTTCCCACCTTTTATTTTTCCTCTAAACATCCCAGCAGTCCTCTCAAATATCCCAAAACCCCACTATCCTCCTAAAAGATTCACAGCAATCTGCTTTCCTTCTCATCAGTTACAAAGCCCCAGCTGACACTGTCCCAAGAACACACCTGAGAAGCTCCTTTTGTGGCCCATCACCAATGTTTTAGGAGTTTGGCCTTTGTTACTGTCACTGACAGCAGCTGTTACTGTTTGTGCACCTGTGTACTCAGTTTATCAGTTCTTGCTGGTTTCTGCCTTTGCCTTTTGTGCTGAACAGCCGTTAAATACACATCCTTTCAGTCTGCCAAAAAAACCTGATCAAGGCCAGACAGCCACAAGCATCCCAGTGAACAGGATGGCTTACATACATCAGCAAAACCATCAGAATAAGGAAATGATTGCTGCAGTGATGACAGATGATTCCCGAATCACTGTCTTGGAAAGGCTGAAATGGCCATAGTGACAAATGCAAACACTGTCTGAAGGGTAGAAAGAGCTCATGCAGATGATAATACATCACATGGTCTGTCAAGAGCATTTTCAGCAACCTCAGTTTCCACAAACCAGGTCTCTTTAGCCCATATACAAGCCTTTCCTACCAGATGAGTCAACTTGTGTCCAGCAGCTGACAGAGTTCAAGTAACAGTTCAAACAAAGTGGACTGCAAGAAACATGGTCTGACTATCAGTATGATGCCTGCCAATGATAAAGGCTATCCTAGCTCATTTCTATAGAACATAAAGAGAAAGCAGGTAAAAATGATGTGTTTGGCTTTCAGTAAATTGCCTTCCTTTTCGTTTGCATATCACATGATGATTCCAATCTATTTCCTCAACCAGAAAGGCTTCCCTTATATTAGTTAGTCTGAGTATCCCCTTAAAAGAAGGAGACTCAAAAAACCTTCAAAGAAATAGCAATCAGTGAACAATGAAGATACCAGTATATCTGGTTTGAGACTTGAGTGTTAGAAGCCCATGTTGTCCCTTGCTTTCATGTTGTTCAAGATCCAGCAAGTGAAAGAGCAACCCTACGTGCAAGTCCTGGGCTCACACTAAGGTCCCTCCATCTCCCTCTTGAGATGAAGAAATACTCATTCCACAGCCATGGAGGCACCAGTGAGGGACAGAAAATCAAAGCGTTCCATAAAATTGTTAAATTGCTTGACAAACAAGGACAAAGTGAAGTAAAACAGGATGTTATTAAATAATCAACAGAAGCATTAAGGGAGCCCAGCAAACTGCTGCATGACTAAGGCCAATCTTTTCTTGCACTAACAACAATTAACTTCCACATCAAACACAAGCTGAACTCAGCACAAGTCTTTATGAACGTGACCTGCTTCCTCTGGCGATATTCCCACATTCTCCATAAAGCTCTCCACCACTACACCACTTCTCACAAGCCAAGACACTGGACCCTTCACATTAGTGAGGATTTCTAGCTTTACTGCAAACGCCATTTCACCCCCACTCTTGATGCTCACTAGTCTTTGTGGGCCACAGGGAATGTTAACCTGCGCAGCCTTGAAATATTACCATGCTTACTTCTATAATTCAAGTTGCACAGGGGAGGTTCAGATCAGTTATCATGAAAAATTATTTCACCAAAAGGCTTGTTGAGCACTGAAAGAGGCTACCCAGGAAAACGGTTGTGTCCAAGTTGCCATCCCTGGAGCTACTTAAAGAACATGCAGATGTGGCACTGAGGGACATGGTTTAGTGCTGAACTTGGTAGTGCTGAGTTTATGGTTGGACTTGGTGATACAGGTCTTTCCAAAAAAAAAAAAAATTCTAAAATCCTATAATAGAGCACAATTGTTAGAGCAATTGGCCAGGTAACCTGGCCCAAAAGGAGTTTCCCCTGTTTCAGGATAACAGCTGTTTCAAAAAAAGCAGCTCCTTGCTCTCAGTGCCTTCCTCTGAGTGTCAAGCAGCATGTTTCTCCCAAGGCTTAGGACATCCAGAAAACTGGCTGCACACAAAGCCATTGGCAGTATCAACCAAACATTCATGTAAGCAAAAGTCACTATAGTGTTATCTGATGAGTTTGATGGCATAAATTCATACTCTAATCATCATCTCATGCTTCAAAAAGGCTCACATCAGTTTCACCACAGGACACAGCAACAAACATCATATATTAAGTCATGCCAATGCCATGACCTTAAAATGAAAAAACAGGCAAACAGGGGACTTGAGACACAAAGCAGATTGCAGTTGATGCAGAAATGTAATTTTCAGACCAGAAAGCGAATGACAAACTTTAGTCAACCTGTAACAGGTAAGTTGCCCGTGGAATTACTTCTACAACAGATAAGTACAGGCAGCAGTAAGACATTACCTGAAACACCATGCATAATTCTGGCCATATCAGGGAAGATTAATTCCAACTGCAAGAGGCCAAAGAAGGCCTGAGCCTACACCCTGAGGAAGGGAGAACCTACTGCTCAAGGGAAACCAGCAAGCCAAGCCAAAATGCTTCTAGCCTGCCAAAACAAAGCCAGAGAAGAAACAATCTCTCTATCTCTCTATATCTCTCTCTTTAAAATGAAAGCAGAAGAACTATTTTAAATAACTGATAATATTATGGTAAGTACAAATGGGTATGAATTAGTCATTACTAATTTTGGCTTAAAGGCTGAATAATGTTCATAGAGTCATTACTACAATAAGACTCAGAAATTGCTTTCAGAAATCTTTCTTTCCCTTACAAGTTTAACTTGTTTGCTATATTTTTGAAGACAGTCTTTGCTCCTGTAAGAACAGGAGTAGAATACGATGACTCCAGAGATGCCACCCAATTCTAAGCTGCAAAAATTTCTAAAAAAATTTCATATCACTATTCTTAGTTTCCTACCAAACAGTGGAGCTCTACTCCAGTACTTTAAACTTATTATTTAAACTAAACACCAAATTTTATTACACAAGTTCTTCAATCCCAAGTTGGTTTAGCTGCTACACAGCAAATTCAAGATCTGTTTGCTTCAATGTAAATACAATTTTACAGTTTAATATTCTCACGAGTCAGATATTCCACAGTACTAAAAAAGAACAGAATACCTGCTGAAAGTACATGCTTTTTTCCTTTCAGAAGTGTTCAAATGAACGCTTACAAGGGCATTGTAACAAAGTTATAATACTGCTCACTCTAAGAATTTATCATGAAGCTGACAACACATTTTTGAAGCTCCAGTTCTTCAAACAAAGCAACAATTTCACAAGGTTGTATATTTTATTCTTTTGATTTTTTTGAAGTACTAAATGTGCAAAAAAGAAGCCTGACAACAAAAAACGTCAAGAGGAAAAACTCCTACATTTCTGTTTTTAACTTACACAGTTTCTAAAATAAATGTGTCTTACATGATGTCACATGCAAGTCAATATTTATTAGCACCTTCTAATTCCGAAAACATTCAAAGTACTAGAAGGGGTGTTATTAAAGGTTCTCTGAAAGTAAGAAACGGGATGAAGAACCCAGTCAGTCACTGGATGTCAAGTTTGGTCAAAATCTGCTGTTCACAGAAAACATTATGATTCCTTAGGATTCTAATTACAACATTTAATTAGTATCTTTGTCCCACTACCACGGAACTAAAAATAATCCTACCCTCCCTTTATACAAAATCTCTCAAGAATACTGTTTGCAGCCCAGTAACGTAACTTGATAAAGTACTCAGTCACAACTTACACTTTATATACCATACTAGTATTAAATTAAAGCATTTGAGATTCATTAAACATGCCAAAAAGAGTCAAATCAAATCTGTCTTCCTCAATACTCTGTCACCTTTCACTACATGGAAAAACTGCCAAGAAACCATAATTTGCTCTCTGACATGAGGAAGACATGCATTCATCTATGTGTTTTCTGTGTTTGGTCTTTCTTGCGGGAAATTGCTTTCACTGTTAGCATGGAAGGGACATGACAGCCCCCATAACCTGAGGAACCTACACCCAACTATTGTTCATTACCACACAGCTGGTTTAGAATTTCTTCAGGCAAGCTCACTGGGAGAGTTATTTGCTGCTTACTAGGGAAAGGTGTTGAAGAGGGTGAATTCTGGCATCACCCAGTTTCAGTTTTTGCCTCATGGGGTCTTTTCACCTGCTGCAGGCTGCAGAGTTCTCAGTCATTCTCAGACTGGCTATGAAAGAGCCCTTATTCCTTTCTTCCACAGAGGGAAAAGAGGCCTGATAATCATGTGGTGACATGCTGCTGTCACCCAGGGCACAGAAGCCCTGTGTGAGAAGGACTAATTCTCCTCTAGGGCAGCCTCATTGATTCAGCCAAGACCACCCACCACCAGCAGCTCCCTTGTCACGTGCTATGGGGCCAGGCCTGCTGCTCTAGCTCTGCCTCTACCTCTGCCACCCTCTAAGCTCAGGTGAAAGCCAAGGGGACAGAGCACATGCAGAGGTGAGCAGGCCTGCTGAAGAGGCTCTCCCTTTCCTGTGAGTCATGTTAAGCAACAGCGCAGCCAAAGGATGGTTCAACTCAGCTTGCTCGCTCCAGAAAATGAACAAAACTGCTCATTTTCCCTTTGGTGAAGATGAAGGTCCTCAGCCTACAGTCACACTGTCACCAGGTCCAACATAGAGGACGTCATCTTTTGTGATAACAGCCTGCACTTTACAATAGGAAACATAAAATTCTAGGAATGCCTCCAAGGCAGGCCTAAAGAGTAAAAACAATCAGAGATGCCAGCTGCTTATTGTTCTGCAGTTTTCTGTCCCATCCCCAGCAGCCTCAAGGCTGTTCTAACTTGCACAAACTGGGTATGGTGTTTAAAGGACACAACACAGACAGGAGACAGCCAGAGCACAGCACTGTCTACCCCAGATCTGCTTTGTCACGTTCAGCGCTTCCATCACAGAAAGCATCTGCTAACCACACCTACCACTTCCTCTTTGGAGCCAAGTCAAAAACTAATGCTATTGGATATTTCTGTTGACCTAACCAGGCACTAATATACAAATTACCTGGAAAACTGGTAAGAAGAAAAAACAAACAAAATACCCATAACCAGCCCTGCCCTCCCAACTAAACAAACAAACAAACAAACAAACACCAAAAAAACCCCAACCAAAACCCCAGGGCAAACAACTCCTGACTAGCCAAAAGAAGCATATGCAAATACTAGCAAACCTGCTGAAATTGAATGAAAAATGCTAGTGAACACAAAATATGTCAGCAAGTCACTTGGTTGCTTCAAAACCTAAGACTCCTGTATAGGAAACTACCCAAGCCAAAATCCTGAAACTCTGTTTAAAGCCTGGTTAACTACTTCAGCTTTCTACAGCCTTGAAGAATTCTCCTGTTTTGCGAACTGTGAAATAGCATTTGCTTCACTAGTCCAGGTGGATAGGCTTTAATGACCTTCTTCCATGTGATTAAATCAGAAGACAAGGAATCAATCATTTGGGCTTGTACATTTTGCATATTTTTATACAAATCTCCTCACCATTCCATCCCTCTGCTCTCCCATCTAACGCAAATTCAACTCTTGGCATGCTGAACGTGCAGTTTTTAGTGCCTGCTTAAATCCTCAGAAATGAAATTGCAGATCACAAAACAGATAACGAGCATAGCAGGCAGTGCATAGATCTGCAGAGAACAAGACACGAGCAGCCAAACATTCAGTTTAGGTTCTGAAAGAGGCAGTATTCACAAATGTTTACCATGACGGATGAATGGGGGGGCAAAGATACGGAAAAATATAACTCTTCAACTACTTTGATATTACACATACTGATTCAATTAGCACAGTAACTGTTCACCAACTAAACAAATGGTTGAAGAAAATCAAAATAAAAATGACTGAAAAAAACCCCCACCACCAAACAAACCACTTATTTAATTGAGTAAGAGACTAGCCAGATTCTTGAACATTAGGTCTAAGTTCTCGTGCTGCAGGAAGTACTGAAACATAGGAAGTCTTTCACATACAACTATAGATTGAGCTCATCCCATAACCAATGCAGCCATTTGAACTCAGGTCTCTGACCTAGTTCAAACTTTCCCCGTAACTGATGCATTTCAAAAGTTATTTTGCTGAAGATCTTACACTGTTCTTCAACTCAGGTGTCTGCATCAAACAGATGTCTTAGAAGAGTAAGTTATGGGCATTTTTAAATATAAAAGCTACTCAATACTCCAAAACTGAAGTTAGTCATCATAAGACAAAAGCCATGGCAGAGCAGTAAAAACAAGAGCTTCACTGGGATTTATATCAAACTACACTCTTCCCAGATTGCCACAGAGTAAAATATACACGCTTTAGCTCTCTAGAGACACTGAAATGGATATAGTTCATATGCAAACCAAATCATTCTAGTTCCTCTTAACACCACCATGCTCTTAAAATGCATTAATTGGGGTAGTCCAGAACACACTGTAAAAGTCTGGCATGCAGCCTTGACTTTTTAAGTCAACAACAAATAATTTTATTAGTTAGATGTATAGATGACACGTTAGGGTACAACATCACTGGTTAACTCAGTAGCATTTTCATATATGTTACATATACTCACATTACCAATATAAACAGTATGATTATTATCATCAGTTTGATTCATTTCCATATGAGGTTCATTTTGCTCCTTCTACAATATTAACTGATAGAAGGGTGGAAAAAAATCTATATAACAGAATTAAAATAACCACCACCATTCCAGGGAAAAAAAAATTCTACTATTCACTCCAAACAGCAACATTAAAAGAATGGCAAGAAAGAGATTCAAACCCTAGAAGTCCAGAGTGAATTATTAATTCAACTGCAGGAAAATTCAACCACAGTATTAGAAGTTGCAAGCCTGGAAGCATAACCAGAAGCAAAGTCAACTACAGCTCAAGAAATGCTGCTTCAGGTTTCTCTTTCTGTCACTATGCCTGCTTCTAGGCTCCACTCCCCTCTTTGCTCTCAATAAGCACTTTCTTGGCATCTTTGGTATTTGCAGTATGTTCCCCTCCTTCCCTCACTACCCCTGTCCCAAGTGGGTCTGTGTGGTACTGTTGTTCTCTTCAAAGGGCACATGCTGCAGCAGCTCAGAGCAAGAAAGCCTCCCAGCTGCTTGCTTCTTTTCCATCAGTACTGCAAACCTTGCTGCCCAGGAGGAACGAGTGGACAAGACTCCTCAAGCCACACATTGAGGCCAAATTCTCCCTGACTGTCAGCCAAGTTAATGATTCTCTTAATACACAGAAGTTCAGTCAGGATCATAGGCAGAACAAAGACACCTCCCTAACACCAGCCAGGCTTCTCCTGCCAAATTCAAGAAGAACAAACTCTTCAAATCTTTTTAGGTAAATCATGTAAGACAAAAACTTATCCCAAATTCCCCTGAACTGGTAGTTGACATTTTCTAAAGACATTCAGCCTGAGTCACAGTATTTGGAAAACTGCTGCCCAAATGGTTGAAATCAGCAAAATTTAAGACCCTGTTTTCCACTCCTTTAGTTCAGAGTGGATATCTACAAAAGCAGAGAGCTCAGCTTTTACCATTGGACAAAAAGAACATCTCCTAAAGAATATTCTTAGTGCTACGTTTTTTTCACCTCTGTTCAAGGACTAATGTTGCTGACATCTCAAAGCCAAGTGGAATCTGACAAAGTGGAAGAGCCTGGTACTCACTTCAGTCAATGAAAATGAAATTTAGGGTAAAGTTTTACACTCTTGAGGAATATGGACTGAAAATAAACTATTCCCTTCCCACACACACCCTTAAGTTATGAGCACTTCCTTTTAGTAAGCAATTTCATTCAAAACATTTCAAGAACAATGAAGCCAAGCAGCAGTAAAACATAAGAACATACAACAAGCCTCATAACACCAATACTTCAAATACAGTTTTATTTGCAAGCTTGTCACAAACAGTAACTAGACCACATTATTCACCAGTTTCTAACAACATGAAATATACAAATATAAACCTGAAAAATTGAAGAAAATATTTGAATAACATTCATGGCTGTATTACAGACTCCAAGGCAACAACACCAGTTTAGTTTGAAACCTTCACTTAAATAGAAGTTAAAATGTTTTAATCTTGTAAGCCAGTAAGAACTAATTTCTTTAGGAAAAGCACTGAAGTACTAATGCAAAAAGTCAGACCAAATGTGTAATTTAAGTCACTAACTCCCACCATACTTTTAAACTGCTGCATTTAAATATAAGCTGTCCCGAGGCAGGCAGTAAATTGGAACTTAAAAACACTGTCAATTTTAGACAGCAAACGTAACAGGTATATAAAATCTTCCATGACATCTGTACTTAGTTTATACCCCTATGAGAAAGATATAGTACCCAGAGTGGAATAGCATGACTCAGCAAACACAAACCAGTATGCACTCAAAATAATACTTTTAATAAGTCTGTTTACTAGTAAAAAGAACTTTTACTTACTGCTATTTCTCTGCATGCAGACATGGAAATTCCAGTACCTTCTATCTGTTTTAAAGCATAATCTTTATCATCTTTCCTGTGAAGAGAAAAAAGTTTGGTTTGCTTTTTTTTTAATTGCACCATGAATTCAAAGTGAGCTCTTCACTACCATTCAGAGAACAGTTTTTAATTAATACAAATTATGCATCTTATTTTCTTTTGATTCTTTACTAGTTAAATGTCTGGAAATCCAGTTAAACTAAGGTATCCACAACACCTTTATAAAGTTAAAATATAAGTCTGCTTTCACTACATTGAGATTATTTGAAACCTTTCTAAATGCAATGATTAACATTGATTCCATTTCTTCCTTCTCTTATTAAAAAGAAAACCAAGCAAATAAGCCTAGCTATGGCTGTATCTCACATAAATGTATTACTCTTGGACACAGGAAGTCTCATCCGTATTTTAATGAATTCCCAAGTAGCCCAGAAATAATGTCACTTTAAAACACCTTTTCCTTCCCCTAGGTACCAAACTACATCTTAAAATTTTGTCCCTACTATGGTAATAAAACTGCCAAGATTAACAAAAAACCCCCACCAGATGTTTGAGCAATCTGAAGAATCCAGAAGTGGATTCCAGTGAAAGGTGTCCCTGTCCATGGGCAGGGGTGTGGAACTAGATGACCCTGAAGGTCCCTTCCAATTCAAACCATTTTATGATTCTATGAAAAGTTTAGTTCAGCTTTAAACACATATAACACTTAAAAACAGTACCATCACCTCCTTGTACTTCAACCAGTATGTACCTTATAGTCACTTATTTAAATGCAAGTCTATTAGTGTCTCCAGCTATCAAAAGCAACATAAAGAAGAGATACACTGCAGCAAAAGAAGATACTGAACTCTTGCCCATTCTCAGCCTCAAAGACTTAAAACTTTTAAGAGATGAAGTGCTTGTCCTTCCCACTTCTGGGCTGGCATCCACAAGACTCCTGGGGGGCATGACACTTAACAATATTGCCCTCAATATTTGGAGGACTTGTATAGCCTCAAATCTCTAAGCTACATAAGAAGCCTTATTCTACTTTAATGAATCCAGTTTTCACTGCTATGAAGAGCCACCCTAAAAAAAAAGCAATTCAAACATCCTAAAGGCAAATAAAACTAAATTGTAGTTAAGCATTGGGAACAAATGTGCTTATTTCTTCCAGATCTCACTGTTTGCAAAGCTTTGAATTGCTTTATTTCTATCCAAAGCACACACTTTCCCATATTCATCACCACCTAGGGAAGAGAGAAAAGTCATAAATTAATGGAAAAATCTGAACACAGATAATGAGGAGAAAGAACAAAACAGCAAGCAGAGAAGATTTCAGTAAGGGGGCAATTACATGGATGCAGCAAGATAAAAGACAAGAAAATATTCAGCATTTGACACAAAAAGGAAAAAAAAGAACAGGGAAGACAATGACAGAAGGCATTAAGAAGTTTCCATGTAATAAAACCCTAAAATTGCCAGCCTGGAAGAGAAGGAGACAATGCTGAGCACAAACATTTATGCGGCAAAAAGAAGGCATTATACAATCCCCTATTTCTCACCTTAGAGGAAAACAAGTTGTATGAAGCCCAAAACTAAGAAACCATTATGGTTTTAAGCACATAATTGAACTGTGCAACTCATGATATTATATGGAAGAGAATATTATAGGGATCAAAAGCATAAACAGATTTAAGATCGAATTACACAAATTTATGGTGGATAAGGGAGTCATGGACCACTCCATGAGCAGCTACTGAACACAATAACCCCAACCTGCTTTCCAACACAGAGATTTCCAATGCTGCTAACAGAAAAAGAGGGAAATTTTCTCAGCTAAAAATTGTTTTACCCTCTATCTGCCTTAACTAGCAATGGGTAGGTAT
Source organism: Atrichornis clamosus (assembly GCA_013400975.1). Lineage (NCBI taxonomy): Eukaryota > Metazoa > Chordata > Aves > Passeriformes > Menuridae > Atrichornis > Atrichornis clamosus. The sequence goes on from WBMZ01000174.1 coordinate 90,733, forward strand.
CCAGCTGCTACTGGATAGATATATGAAGCAAAATGAATTGGACTAGAGGTTATTCTCATTGCCCTTTGTGCTCCTCTACTTAGTTTTGAGGTGTCTGGAGAAATCTCTATTTCAAGAACCACACAACTGCTCCTGTTACATGCATTACCACTGACAGAATAGGGAGCAAAACAGGTCACATTAAAGGTTATTCTCATTGCCCTGTTGCTTATCTGCTTAGATTTTGAGGTATTTGAAGGACAACTCAGTGTAAAAGGAAGCACTGCCATGCAACTGGTGATATTACAAGCATTTCTGGTAGCACTGTCTACAATGAAGCCTGCCACACATTAAAGATGGCACAACTATTTTGAATTGATCAAATTTTTGCCAAACTAATCTGGACTTAAATGCTCCATACCAGATGGCAGACCTTCTCTGGAAATTTTTTGAAAAAACAACCCCTCAGCTGCTTCCTAGAACAAAACTGCAAGAACATACTTTCAGCTGTGTTTGTTAACTCTTTCACAATCAGGGTTCTAATGCTGAAATTTGATAGGGTGGCTTAAGAACACAGCATTTGTTCTCCTCAAAGCAATGGATGAAGTCTCTGAAAATTAATCTTCTGACATTAAAAGCCATTTAAAGAGCTGAGATCCCAAGCTCCAGTACCCAACCTTGCTCTGCCCTTACAGTGACCCAGGGCTGTGGGGGATGAACTGCTCCCTCCTTTGCTCTGCCCAGGTGCTGCATGTGGGAACCCAGAGCACATGGCCTGTATCCTGTCCTCAGCCTACCCAAGCAGTCAGTATAAGCATGGTAAAAAGAAGAAAAATAAATTAAGTGCAGGGATAAACTACATTTTTAGCACTACACTACACTGTCATCCTCCAGAATGGAGAAAAAAATAACCAAAGGCTTCTAAGACTTAAATTCTCTGAACTGTGCTGGCACAGTTGAGATACAAAGTAATAAACCAATCCCTAACCCACTCTTAACATCTGTTCTACACTGAGGCAGCTAAAACACCATGGTTACTCCATTACACCACAAGTATCAGCTTTTCCATTTACAGAAGTAGGACAATCCTACTTCTATCTTTGAGACAAGTGGTATTTTCTTTGTAGAACCTAGTGTAATTCTTTGGGAGCCAAGGGAACTGGGGGAATACTTTTTAAAGGGAGCTGTAAGGGTTTGTTTACAGGAGTGCCAAACACAATGACCGAGCTTATTTTACAAAACTTACAAAAATATGTTGCCAATAGTCTCTTTAGAACCATAATGCAGCCCAAGGACTTCTCCACGATTTTGTATATGGGCAATTTCCTTCTCAAAAGATAAAGACATGTTTGAAGATAAAGAGAAGTTCAATGACAAAACAGGGAAAAAAAGCAAGCAGTAAGTAGAAAAAAAAAAGGCCAGGGCGTAGGGGTGGAGGAATAAGCCCTGTTTATAAACATCTTCCACAGCCAACTGTGAGCAACAAAATGGGCCACCCAGCAGGTTGCAATTCAAGGGCACTGTTAAGACTCCATTCAACTAAATTTCTTCCTTCTAACAGGGAGGTCATGTTGGGAAAATCTGTTTGCTTTCTCTGCTGGCTGGAATTAAATATTAAGTAACTTCAGCAGCTCCTCCACCTATCAGTAGGCTTAGAAAAGCAAGTCAATATGCAAACTTAATTTCATAAGAATTTATTCTTACTTTCCTGCACTGAAGTAGGCTGGTATCTTCCAACACTGTAGTGCTCCCCACTAGTAACATGCAGCATGACAGCAGCAAGAGTAAGGAAACTCATTTTGTACACTGCTACTGGCAACAACAAAGTTTACTGTAGTCACAGGCAAACTACATAAACTCCTCAGAGGGACAACACTAATATCAGATGCATAAACTTGAAAAAAAATGGTTAGTTGCAACATCACTTCCAGCAGACTTTACTGACAGCAACAAAAACAATACCTACAAAATTACCATAAAAGAGTATAAAAGGTGTTGCTCTTATAGCTTGAATAAACTAAACCAAAAAATCGCCACCTTTAAGAGAATTAAGTTTTTATTATAATACTGCTTCCAAACATTGAGATTTTTTTAAGTTCTACTGAATTTGGAAGTACAACAGCACTGTACAAAATATTCAGCCTCTGGGCGAAAAAACAAACAAAAAACCCACCACGTAAGTAATAGAAAGGAGGCCTATTACCTAAAAGGCAGATTAAAAAAAATAGTTTGGTTATTTCATCTCATATACCATAAATTTTGTAGAAAAGTATTGACACAACACGACAATATACCCTTTATCTGGATCATTAGAACAGTTCAAAACTCAACTGGGCAACAAATACAGCAGAATAAAGTACCACAGCCTTAAAATCAGTGATGATTTTTCTGAATTTACATTACAGTTAAAAATCTCAAATTCAAAATTAACTGGTCACAATGTAGGAATAGTTTTGTCTAAAGAAGGAAATGTAAAACTTGACTGCAGTGAAACATTTGGGGGAAATAGCCTTTAGAGTTTTCAACTACCAAAAGGAGCTCTAAATGCAGTATCTCTTCTACAAAAAACTCTAAGGAATCTCTTAACTGTTTAAGCCTCCTATTCCTTAGAGAATAAAAAATCTGATAATGAAAAGATAAGCCTACCAATAAAACGTGTAGGGTTTTTTTATTTCTACATGTTAAATTATGAAAATCAAACACAACAGCAAAATATAACATTTAGGAGACTTGGCATTTTCACTTTGAGGCATCGTCCCCTGCCTCCTCTCCCAAGTCACAGCAGTGGTAGTTTTTGGTTTTGTTTTTAAATAAATGAAAATCACCCTAGTCATACAAGACATCCAATGAAGTCTGCAGAAAGTAGCAATTCAGTCCTTGGGAAGTGTATGAATACACAAATGCAGGTTTTGAAGCTGAAAGGTTTAATGCATTTATACAAATGCCAATGCTATAATCACAGCAAATATTTAAATGCACACCAAAAGAAAACACAATTTTCTAGAAAGTGCAGCAAGATGAGGGCAGACCTGGTACACATTCAAATGATGACTTGCAAGAATAGAATTATCTGTTTCCCCTTCCAACACCACATTCATGGCACCAAATATTCTTGCCAGAATAAGTTCTTTATACCAGGAATTCTATTTGTTTTGCATTTTGTACCTATTAACTACCAACTCAGAAAATAAGTGTGTTGGAGAACCAAGTGACAAAGGACACAAGAGGCTGAGGCTCTCAATGCCTTCTTTACATCAGTTTTCACATCACAATACACATTCACAACTACAAATTCCCAAGGCTAGTGGCACAGTCTGGGTAAAAGGATATAGAAGAAAACCAAATTAGGGATGATGTCAACAAATTGGACACACACAAGTCCATGTGACCAGGCCGGCTGCATTCAAGGGTGCTTAACGGAGCTGGCAAATGTCATTGCAAAGCCACTCTGTCATCTGCAAAAGGTCATCGTGCTCACTGGCAGATTCCTGATGGCTAAAAAAGGGCAAATATTGGGACCCTCTTTGAGAAGGGCAAAAAGGTTCAGTGATATTATAGGCCAACCAGCCTAATCTCAGTCCCTGAAAAGGTTATGCAGTAAACCCTCCTGGGAAGCTATTTTCAGGCCCATACAGGAAAATAAATGACCAGGAATGGCTGGCAAGGATTTCCCGAGGTTAAGTTGTGTCTCATCAACCTGAATGTCCCATACAATGAGAAGATTAGCTCCATGGACAGTGAAAAAGCACTGGACGCTACCTTGACCTTAGCAAAGCTTGTAACATGATCTCATCAGACACACAGAGCCAAATTAGAGAGCCTGGACAGTGAGCAGTTGTGTGGGGCTGAGCTGCTGGGTGTAAACCTCAACAAGCACATATACAACCTTTGTAACTGAAGAATGCAGCGAGATTTAAATTTACTAAGGTTTATTGTCACAACCTGTCTGGCTGAGACTGAAAAAAGTTTCAAATGGCAAAAACATTTGCACGTATGAAACCCAGCAGTCATCACTGCATACGTTTCAATGTACAGCGCTGAACAGGTATAACTCTGCAGAACAAGATGTAACAGTTCTGAGGATAGAGAGTAACAGTCAAATGGCAGAAATTACATGCATCAACAGAAAATAAATTGTATAGGAAAAAAAGTTGGTACTAACAACTTGGCACAAAGGCAAGAAATCACACTATAAACACCTGACTTCCCAGAAAGCACGTTTAGGTCAAAACTTTTGTCGAACTCATCAGCACACACAGTAAGTCTCATCACTGACCCTGTACCTCCAGTAAACCTAAAATAAAGAACAAAATCTTATAAATAATTCTCTCAAAAAAATTTGAGCTAACAGTGATGAAAAGATAATCCCTTCATCTTCTTGTAATTTCCTTTTTATGAAACCTGCTGGGTTTCTGTCTTGGGTTGAGCATATGACACCGTTTTGTTATCTCATATCGCCGCTGTATACTAAACATGAATTCTGTGCCTCTGACTCGATTCCAGGAATTTTCAAGGACAAACATGAATACTCCCGTGCTGGGACTCAGGCGGGTTTGGGTTTTTTTTCTTCTCTCACTCACTCCTAAGCTCTCGTCTCTGGGCAGCAGGGAAGAGAGAGTTGGTTTTTTTCTTTTTTTCCTTTTTGTTTTTGTTCTGGCTAGTTTGTTTTTTTTTCCAGCTCTGTTTCTCAACAGATAGAGACAGAAAGTGATTTTTTTTTTTTTCCCCTAGGATCTTTTTTTTTTTCCCTGAAATTGCTTTTCAACCGAGCTCAGATCCAGGACAGAAGGTCATCCTATCACCTGCATCGCCAGGGGGAGGGGCCGTGCCTCGGCCCGTCAGCGGGTGACCACACCAAGGACTCTGTACTTTACACAGGTTTCTCCATTGCAAGTAGTTTATCATTTAATATTGTTCATTTCTTTCCTATGCCTTGTAAATAAAACAGGGTTTTTTTCATTCTACCTCTAAGGAATTCCCTCTGTCCAGACCTGGTGGGGGAGGGATGGCTAATGAAAACTACCAATGAAGCTTNGAAAACTACCAATGAAGCTTTGCAAAATGGCCTGCTTTAAGTCAATGGGTTGCTGCTGAAAGAACCCCATCTTTACCACACACACACTCCTGTCCTTGGCACTAAGTATTCATTTTCTGATGGAGATAAGTTTATTCAGGGCCTATTCAGAAAGGTATTTCCAAATTTTTCTCTGGTACACTTTCCGACCCATTAGTAAGTTGAAGTGGCCTGCTGACTGGTCAGATGAGCACTGGAGTTATCTAAAGACAGAAAGCAGACAATGCAGAAACACAGCAGTTCCTGTCTACATGCAAGATGAAGTTAGATTATCTTCTAACCAATACTTTCTTTCCACATCAGGTTGATGGAGTACATCCACATTTGTCAGAAAGGTGCAGCTAAGTGCAACGCCCCCTGCAGAAGTCATTCTGATCACTGGAAAAACTCACGGTAGCTAAAGTAGTAGACTTTTTCAAAATATGGAAACAATATAAGCTAGAATTATGTTCTTCACTTACAGCTGTTGGAGGGGGACTTGAAAGGTATTTTACTTTTATTGATGTTCTCAGCATATTATAAATACAAATTTCCAAAACTTGATTATTCTACAAATACTTAATTTTCCAAGGGTCACTCGTGGGCTTTGTTTTGTCAGCACATTTCAGTTAAACTGGCTAAAATAAGTTGCATGAAACAAAACCAGAAGATAAACATTAGCTCAAATTATTGCTTCTTCATTTGACTGAACTTAAAAACAGTTTGAAAAATGCAGCAGTCCTATAACATGCATTAAACCTATTGAAAATAGGTTAACATTATCTCCTCTATTATGAACTGTGTGCTACACAACTAAAGCATGACTATTTTTAAAAGTTCCGATTTATTCAAGCCCAGAGTATTTAAGTGTATTTATAACCAGCTTAAAGTTTATCCCATCATAAATTCTAGCTTGTTCCTTTCAAGGAAGAAATCTGTGAAAAACGAGATGAAATCCCAGATTCTGTCATGAAAGCCTCTTATGTATTAATATATGAGAAAGGATTACAAATAATACAACCCAGTCAGAAAATCTGTGAATCTGAACTATTTCATTAAGTATTTCAGCTAAAAAGAGTAGTTTACAACTTTTCTCTCCTCTACAAGGTTACCTGCAAAGGGATGATGAGAAGAAATGAACCTCTCTTTCCAGGAAGAGAATTAAGTGCAGCAGGTACCAGTTAATCCACAAATGAGAATAAATTCAGTTCATAAAGTAACGTGACTTCTTATATGTTTGTCCTTGCCACTAAAAGCAGCACCTTCCACCCGTTCTAATGCAGATGCCACCATCAGCAGCTCTTTACGGTGTCACACACTCTCAACAGTGCTCACTCCCAAAGGGGAGATTTCAAACTGCTCCTCTATTTCTACAGTAGTAAGTGTTATTTACCTCTCCAACTTCAAATCTGAGAGACACACACATATAAAAATTAACATAACTGCATGGAAGCATGTTAAAAAAACAAAGTAGTGATCAAGTGTCTAGAACGAGCTAGAGCTGAATCGAGCCGCCAAATAACCCAGCATCCCTGCAAAACTAGTATGTTGCAAAACTCAGAAAAGTTGACAGAAACTTCGTATTTCATTGTAATTACCCTGATGTTGTCTCCTTTCCCTCATTTTCTTCCAGAGATGTAACAAAAATATATTACTATCTTAATGCTAGGCAGCTAATATCTTGCAAGATTGTCAATACGTTCTACCTGAATTAAAATTTAACTTAAAGAGGGTCTAATGGAAAGATCGTATTAAAATGTAAATATTAAATAATCTAGCAAAAGAAAAAAATTAAATATTATCTAAGGCAACGTTTCAATACATTTACATGGTAATGGTTGGGTTTTTTCCCCTTTTAAAGATATGTGCACGATGCACAGAAAAAGCAGAGAGGCCAAAGACAGCACATTCAGAAGCAAGGAAAAAAAGCCATTTGTGCTCTTTATTGTTGCTACAAGCCCCCCTCTCTCCCTTCCCTCCATATAGCTTATCCCGAAAGAAAAGTAATACTTCAGAATGACAGTCTTGTCACGTTAATGTGCAATTTTTAGATACTGTGTGCTTTAAAAAAAGACAATATCCTTTACAAAAGAGTAGAAGAGTATAAGGTGCACAGTTTGGTAATGAAGCTAGTTTCAGGGACTCGGACCTAATTTTACAAAATGTCATGTGAAAATAAAATCCCATATTACACACCAAAATGCTAACACCAAGATATTATTTCAGGGGAAAATGCACTAACAGAACTGAATTTATTAAGGGTCCAGCTAAGGCATACATATTTTTTCCATTCCCAAAATACTTAAGAGGACATGGCAAGATCACTGGGCCAGAACAGCATCATTATTTTTATCAGATAGCAAGGCTTATGCTGAGAATATTTTCTACTTCAAAATAAATCCTTCAGTAATCAGAACTTTTAGTGGGTAAAGAAAAGGTAATTTCCGAAGCCAAAGGAAAAGCCATCAACAGCAAGCCAATAAACACTAGGGCTTCTGAGACAGCTACAATGTGGTGCATGGCAATTACTGATTCCCTTTCTTTTGTTCTTAGATTTTTTTTTTTTAATTAACAACTTTTGCCACAACATGTAGTTTGGCAAGAAGATCAAAGCAACCAAGTAAATTCAATGATGCACTTACATGTGGTTCTTCTGATCTAAGAATTTGCTGCTGTCAAAATGAAAGCCTGTTCTCAACATCTCTGACTTGCTGCTCCAAGCCAAAAAAAACCCTTTCCTTTATGCCAGCTCTGATCTGTGCGATGCTCCGTGACACGATTCACCTCCTGCATTTTCCAAAAAGTTATCAACTTCTAAAAAAGAGGTTAACTAATGTTAACCAAGTTAACTAACATGAGTTAACTATTAGTTTACAGCAGGTATGACAAGTATCAAAACCAACACTAAGAGGATGTGGTAGGAGCAAAAGACAACGAAGGAATGAGTAGAGAGACAGAAATGGAGGAGAAAAAGCAAGATGTACTCACTTCACACTGCTTTCTAACCTCAGGCAATACAGCCAGCCTAAAACCTAACTTTTAAACCCACATAATTATGAAGATCATTCCTATGAGACTAGCTGATGGGCAGCAGATCCCTACTCCAGACTCACAGCTCCATGCTGCTTTACTAAAGGACATGGCAGCCTTACCAGTACTTTTATAGGAAGCAAAACAACAAGTGCCTACACAAATTCTCTCTAAAGGAAAAGACTGCTGTATTTCATCTGCACTTTCCTTCTCTACTCAGACTGCCCTTAAGTCACCTCAATATTTGTACCACTTCAGAAACTAGAAGCTGCATAAAGCGAGCACAGCATTTCAATGAACCAAAAAGAAACTGGGCTAAAGCATGGGTCTACACTCCAGAAAACTAATTGCATTGCATAACTTCTACTTTTGGTCCATTTTTCTTCAGTAGTCAAATCTATGACATTATTTGGTTTACGTGGAAGAAGCAACATATTGGTTGCTTTAAAAAAACTTCCATGGTAAGTTTTCAAAGTCACAACTTTGCCTAACAGTCACAAACTTACTACTGTATGGGCTACAAGTTCACAGATTATATTTTCTTATTTATTTGCCCTTAATGGAATTCTCTTTCAGAAGTGTATCTAGTAACTGTACAACTGTTTCCTATCTTCTCAATGACAGTCAGGATTTTAGAGACCTTCCCTTTCCCTTGCTCTTATGGACAGAAGAGTCCTTATCTATGGGAATGACTGAAGTTTTCACACAGACACTGCTCCACATTTCTGAGTACTGCTGATGGTACTCCTCAGGGCCATTATATTCTGCCTGGGAGGAAGGGATTAGAAGCACCTACAATACTGAAGATAAGACTTAACAGCAACAATGGCACTGTGCTTTGTGCTCCACTCCATTGCTATTAAGTCCTGTGATTCTCTCTGCTTTTTAGCAACTGCTAGCATTGAACTGGCACTTTCACCAAACTGTCATTATAAACTCCACAATCTTTTCCTTAAATAATAATAAACCTCTGTGTGTGTAAAGAAAGGATCATTTTCCCAAATAAATCACTCTGTATCAAGTACAATGTGTTACTGGAGGAGGAGTTTGTGATATTGAGGGTGAAGCCTTCACAATCAGTCCTTGCCTGCACTATGCCAGGTAACACTCATCGACAAAGCTCTCCTGAACTATTTATCATAAGTGATTTCCAAACAAAGCTTCTGAGCAGCACAGATTCCTGAGAGATACAACTAATGACCTCTCACTATTAAATCACACCTCTAACTTCTCCATCCAGAGAAGGACCATCTCTAAGTTCAGCTCAAGTCTTTGATAGGGGACCTAACAGAACACCTTTTGGAAATATAGTTAGATTACATCAACTGCATTGTCTTAACCTGTATATTAACTGAAGGATTTTAACAGACTTATGAAGTGCTGGATGTTTCGTAAGGCTGTTGTCTCTTCATCTCAGCACCTATCATGTGTTCACTATCTCTGCATTTGGTTCACCTTACTAGTTAGTAGTTTCCACTCTTCCAGAAAGGCCTTTTAAAAACTGATGTCATCACTGCCCCTTTCCAGTCTTTCATAACTGGGACAATTTAAAGCACAGGGTTATACTTTCTGGTCAGAAATCTGCTCCTTCTGTGCAAAGACATCTCACCTTGACAGCTGACTGCTTTTCACTTCAGTATGTTCAAATAGCCCCTTTACCAAACACTGAAGTTGGAGAGAGATCCCTCACTGTCTTCACCTCCAATCCTTTAAGTTCTTTCATAATGCCTACATTGACTCACCTTCTATTTCTTTATTCATCATTCATAGAAGACTTAATTTTTCAAAGAACATATCTTCACTCCCAAGGGCTTCCTTTATTCACTACTATTTCATCATGTCACATTTTTTTAATTGATGGGTTTCGAGTACCTACTCATTCTCACTCCCTGAGAGCTCAGCAAAGCTTCAAAAATTATTCCCAGACAGCTTGCAACATCTCACCTTCTTGGCTCTCTTTTGGCTTTAAAAGGCCATCTCATCCCATCACCACCTCCCATATTTTCTTTTTTAACTAAAGTGGCACTTCAAGTAGATTTTTTAACCTTGCATAGATGCAGCACCCTTCAGGAGCACAGAACAAACAATTTTTGTCACAGACAGGCCTCAGTACCCATCTGAAGCTACTCTTTCACCCTACTATAGCCCAAGTCCCAAGTCGATTCTCTGTGAGTGCCCTGAGTATCTGTTTCATTAAGTAACTACTCACTACCATAAAGTTTTGTCTTGGCATTCCTCCCTGACAAAGAGCACCCACCTAAATTAAATGAGGCTAACGAGCCATTCATTGCTGTATTTTCTGCTCTGTAGCCTCATTGATCCAACACAGCATAGGCAAACTAGTCAGGCAGATGTAAATGCAGTCCTAATGATATTTTCCCCCCTGCCCTTACATTCTCCCTACAGAGCTTTCTGTGTTGCAATAGCTAGTCTTTTTTTTGAGTCTTTTGGTATCTGACACTCATCTGGCAGTCACATAAGCTTCCCCTTGAGCTTTTATAAAATGGAACTAACGTAACAGTGAATGGCACATTTACTTGTGAGGGGTTGTTTTGTTCAACTCTGCTTAAATAGGATTGATGTTCACCCAAAAAGAAACAAGAGATTCTGAAAACCAAGCTGTTCAAGCACAAAAAGTTAGATAAGATTCAAATTACTCTCGGGGACAAGTTTGCTGCCTTGCTGTCTTCAAGTTCCCCCAGGTAAAGCTTGCTCCAGTTGCTTTTATTAAGCTCCATACCTTGCACAGGAGTTCCATGAGAACAACACAGTTGATGAAACCTGACTTTCCAAGGCTTCGTTGTGGGATTATCCAGTATCTGAATGCAAGCTGTAATAGGAAGTATACATGCAGTTAGGGCTCCTCACTCACAGGGTAAGGCTATGCCTCTCACAGAAAACACATTTTGGCCAGAAATACAAAGTTGAATCAAGGGTTTGCTGCAATTCAGATCCTTTTGTATTTCAAGTTCTCAGCTGCACGTATTGTTCACACAGACAGTAATGAATTGAGTCTTCATTTTTAGAGCAACTCTCAAGTGTCCTTTATTCAAATGTCAACATCTTGTATGCAAGGTGTTACAAGAACACAGCAGAGCTTTCCCAGAAAAACAGGCAGATTGTTTCAGTGACCTTTAGTTGTGTTCTTGCCTGTTCACAAAACATGCATTTTTTCAAGGAGAATTTTAATTTCCAATGTTTAGGCTAGCATCTGTAGTTGAGAAAGTCATTATGTTCTCTCGAACATTCTGTCCTTTAAAAAGAGATATCTGCAGCTTTAATCCTGGCTTATAGTTCTTTTCCTGCAATTCCAAACTGACTGCACAATACGTTTTGTCATACTACCACTTAACACTCAAGGTAGTTAAGACCCAGTTGAATAGAAGTTGTTGTCGGAACAGCAGCATCTTTTTGCTTGAGTATTACATATAATTTTATAAGGACTCTTGGGCATCCCAGTATTCCTATGATTAAGGCAGTCTTTCATTAGGATATGCAAAGAACATGCAATAGGGCAACTTCAGTAGAATTTTCTGTAGGAAAAAAAAAGCAGGCTATTCAATTGTCTATCCAGCACCTTTCCTGTATAAGCTACTATGCTTCTGTACAAAACACAATATATTTATTCATTAAATATTATGAATAAACATATTAAATGTATATTTATATAATATATACCATAGTTAATATATATTATATAATATCATATATTTATTAAATATAATAAATTATATAAAATCATGGAATGGTTTCAGTTAGAAGGGACCTTAAAAATCCTCTATTGATTTCCAAATTCAAGCAGCTATCTCTCAAATCCGAAGCCTCAATACACACAAGTTAGCAACTCATTCACAAGCAGCCTAACAAAAAATTGTAACTATGAATAAAGCTACGCTGTAATCCCAAATGTGCTATTATGGGGCTTGACAAGGTCTCAGAAACCATTTGTTGAGCCTTGGAGGAGACAAGAGAGAACAGCAGGCTAGCCAGCCAGAACACAAAACCCTCCTGAATGGTTATCAGCCCGCACGTAGCAGTAGCACGGAGCATTGCTTGCCAAGCTCCCAAAGAAAAGATGGGGGACAGCAGGGGGAGAGCAGCATGAGAGGTAGAGCACTGGTCGGATGAAGCCTGAAACTGAAACCTTATTCCCCCATCCATTCGCACAACATGGGCTTCTCTATTCTAAACTCGACTGCTTTACAGAAGAAGGTTATCAGAAAAAAAGCAAGCCTTTTATTAGCAGCAAAGTATCTTGATGCTCCTGTCTCAGCTTCATTACTTTACTTGAACAAGCTTAGATACATTTTAACTGTATTGAACCTTAAAGAACATTTCCAAGACTTAAATTAAGAGAGGAGAATGAACTGATTATCATAATCTACGTAAAATCACAATCCAGAATGAAGTATTTTCTAGTATTACGAAACTACTGGTTTTGTTAGTATTTTAATCAAGCATTAAAAAAAGAGAGCCAGTTACACAGTGATTAAACATAACCTTCATACTCTTACTAAGTTTCAAAATGAGAATTCTGAATGCCTCCCTTCAGCACGGGCCCTTTTGCATATTTCAAATGTTTCATATCTGGCAGTTCCTCTTTCCCCAACACATGCCCAGAAAACAAAATTTTTTAACCTCAAATCATTTGAGCTGAACAAATGTAACATTCTTCCTGGCAGCAGACTGGCAGAAGACACGCAGATTATTACCTCTGCACGAACACATTACTTCCCTCATCCTAGGAGACAACCCTAGCTGCAAGTATACTTCCAATCTGAATTTGCATTTAGACAGTGGATAATTTCACAATAAAGCAAACACCCTTGGGGAGGAGAATAAATCAAACAGGTTTCATAAATGCCATCACGTCTACTGTGCAAGATAAAAAAAGTTGCAACCAGAACTAGCACAGCCTATGTGAATTTAAGACAGCAAGGCTGCAAGTCCATCATCAATTTTCCAGTATCTCAAAGCAGCTAGTACCTCACATGTCTTAATGGAAGAACTATGTACAGACACAGAATTCTTTGGGGTTTTAACAGTTTTAGAAATACAGAAGTTATTAGTATGTGTAGCTATAAAATTAATATCATTTTGTTTTTCTTATGCTTAAGAGATTTCTGATGGTTTTGGAGAAATACTTGAAAGCTGTATTTTCCACAGAAGCAATATCACACGCAGAGACCACAAGAAGTTTTGCCTGAAATCAGCAAAAAGGTTAGGAAATATATCTGGATATTCATTCATCTCCTACAGGTTATTCTTTTAGAATCTGCAAAGGTCAGTTAAGGTCTTGAAGAAGTATGAAAGAAGTTAAAGCCTCATCACATTCATCCCTAAATGTAGGCAGATGCTGCCCCTTTTTAATTTTTTTTGTTAAAAATCCTCCACAAAAAAACATCATCAGATATGAGGAAACACTTTCTCAAAATCTGCTTTCAACCTGTTGACTGAAGAACTGCTACTGCACTGCCAACTACCTCCTCTCTGAATACTTATCACTTGCTTATCTACCTGAACATTTGTTTTCAAAGTACTTTTCTTCAAATGCACAAATTTACAAAACTCAATCCTTCCTTAACCCCACTCTTTTATTCCTGATTTCAGATGTAAGAGCCTCCTTCTAGGCCAAGTCTAGGGTTTTCTCCATAATTGCTATTCAGATTCTCAGAACTCAGTGCTGGAAACCAAGAGCTACAAGATCTGTCATCTTGGTCCAGGAGAGCCCCAGGACCCTGACTCACCTCTCCTGCCCTAACCATTCTCTGAGACAGAAACCTAATTCTACCCTACACTGATCACTGATTTCCAACCCTAGAAAATTGCAACCCCATAATTTTTCTTCCTGTCTCCAGACCACTTGTTAACACAAAGAACACGCCGTCACAGTCCTCACCTGGTCTACCTGCACAAGCAGGTGCTTTCCCATGAAGATACTATGTCCAAGCTCTCAGCTCCTGAACCCTGCAGAGCCTCCCAGCCACCTCCACCTCTTCTCTCACCTTCTCCTGAAGGGCAGTTTAGCTCCAAGCTCATCTTCTCTTCCTTCAAGGTGCATTTTTCCAGTGCACCCAACAAACACACATACTTCAACCTAAATGATTCTATAATAGGGAGTTTTCTTGCATAAGTAGAAGTCTAGATAGAGGGAAAAGGACTATCTGGAGAACTTCAAAATGTCTGTCTGTAACCAAAGCCATTATAATCTAACCAATGTCATTATAATTTTAAAAATTTTAATGATTTTTTTTTTTCCTTCCCAACAAGGAGACACTACTAGACCATGCCATTATTTGTGACCCTCACTTCACCCACTGCTAATCAGCAATACTCTTATCAGCAACATTGCAACAAATAGTTACCACATTTTTGCTGCTTCCAAGGCAGCCCTGAAAGGAGGCTAGCAAAGTCTACCTATCACTCCTATTACAGACTCCTGTAGAAAAATTCAGATTAATATCACACTTCAAAATGAAAGGCTTATCCTCTGGAACTAAGAACCAGAGGTAAGCTTCAAAGACAGGCTATATGACAAAAATATAGACATGGCAAACATTTTATTCTAAGACAAAAAAACAGCACACCAGGCAAATGGTAAAGACTGAATATAGCACTCTTGGTCAGCACAAAACAAAGGAGACTGTGTGAGGCATGTGACGTGTCTCCTTCTGGGGCTGGAGCCCACCATTTCTGCTAAGAAAAAATAAAAATACTGATTGCCAATTGTTAGGATCAACTCTGATGATCCTGCTTTCCCCTTCTCACTAAACTAATTTTATGTTTAAATCCAAATAAAAGAAAATGAAAGGCAAACACCCTTCTGGAACGAGAGCTGTACCTAACAGCCTTAACCACAGCAGAGGTGGGAAGACACACTCCACACCAGCACTGCCTCACATCCTCAGCTCACGTAACTACAGCCATCCAAGTCTGTCCAAGTCTCCACCCTACGTCATTACAACTCCACAAGGATAATGATCCACAATAGAAAGAATTATGTTCCAAAGAAAGCTGATTAGTGAACAAAAAAATAAGCAAAACAAAACAGTAGTTTATTAGAAGGTGCTGCTACCCAGACCTTTGCAATTCATGTCTCACTTTATATTGTCCTGCTACCTGTCTATATAAAATTACTGTGGCAAAAGACAGAAGCATCTCAGTATTAACTGGTTAGTTAGAACAATCTGCTTCTATCAGTATTTCATGGCTGATAAGTCAGTGAAGTTCAAAAAGAGTCAGATTTTTACAACCATTTTGATATAGTGGCACAACAATCACCTTTTAATGACAAAATGGGACACATCTGGGCTGTAACTTGAAGATCCTGTGAAGTGCCTACTGGCATGCTGGCAGCTGATACCAGTGAAGTACAACCTTGCGTGGAAAAACCCAAGCCACTCTACCTTCATTTAGTTTCATCTGTAGTTTTCAAATTGCAGCAAGACTGAAAGCCTAGTTCTAAGAATCATGGAATTTTTCAGTTTTTGCTACAGCAGTCTGCAAATTAAGCTCTTCAGATTCCAATGGTAATAAATGACATCACCATTGTTTTGTGGTTGGTTATTTTTAACATAAGAAAAGAAAAACTTTGAAAATACTCTTAAAACAGAAAAACCAAAGAATACCCAAGATCTAGATTGAACATACTACCTCACTACCTCATTTAGCTGAAAGTAGTCTTCTCTGACTACATGCACGTTCTCTATAATCAGCAACACCAAACACTATGCCCTATTCTCTCATGAGAAATCAAGTACAGCACTACATGCCCCCATTATTTACATATATTATTTTAATTTAGAAACCCAGACAGCTACATAGATATTTTTGATGTTTTTTGTTTTGCAACACTACTTTCACACCCTCCTCTCTGCCCTTGTCACAGGCTTCAGGTAGGAATGAAACACTAACTCACCTTTGCTGCAGGGTATGAAAATAAATCAACACATCTGTGACAAGATAACAAAAGATCACACCAAATAAAGTCCAAAGGCCACAGCAAGACTCACTCAACCACATTACCTTAGAAACCTATAAAGCCTGGAGCCACCTGACTGGGTGAGAAGGGAAGGAAGAAGATGGAAGACAGTTAAAAGAGTGGTTGACCAGAAAAATTTAAGAGCACAAGACTTAATGCAATACAGCATGCCTACCTCATTATGTAGATATAGTTTAATTAGGAACTTTGCAACTACTGTGGTGAAGGATCCAAAAGCGACTCAGGGCATATATTTTAAGAAGATAATACCACACATTATATACATAAATAAAGTCTGTGGCATTTAGAAACTCCACACTATTGTTGACAGGAGTCAGAAGCCAAAGGCTTGCATGCTGGCTCTGCGGCTCTCACCACCTGCCTGTAATCTCCACCAACTGCTTCGGATCAAAACAGTTGAAATCAACACACAAACATTCAGCCAATAAAAAACCCCCCAAAAACAACAACAAAAACAAAAAATAAATTAAAAAAAAATAGCACCCTCATGTCTATAAAATTGAGAGATGACAAGAGCAGTTTGGAAGCTTATAGTGAAAACTAGCAGCATGACCCTCATGATATAACTCCTGCAAAGGCTCAGTATGGAACTAACCAAGAAGCTCCAAGTCCAGTCCTGCTGTTTCAGTGCTCATCAAGTAAAATTCTGACTCATTACCTCTGCTTGTGGCACTCCCAAACTCGATGTATCTCTCACTAAAAATCAATTTGATACAGACCTTGACAAAATAAGTGATCACGTATCTGATGTAACTCAATCAATACACACCCACAAACACAGACAAACTGGAACCAACCTGCTAACAACCTTATCAACGGCCAGAAAGTGGTTTAGTGTTAAAAAAAACCCCAACCACCAAAACTCAGAATTCCTAAAGTAAACAAAAGCAGGCTCTTCTGCATGCATTGCAAGAGCTTGGCCTGATCTCTAAGTGAGCAGCATAACTTCTACAGTTACAACAGTTAGAACATGTTACAACAGTTACTTAGAAGTGACTGGGTCTGATAACATAGCAGAACAGACACAATGCTCTTATCTTTTTCCTTTGACAATAGGTTACGCAGTTTATCCACGTTGCATTAAAATATTTTCCTGATTATTAAAATATTTTCCAAAAACATTCCAGGTTGTCCATCTACAAATGCTGTGAAACAAGAACAGCACAAGAATCTGGAACATTATCCAATTCATTCATTATTTTATCTAACTCAAGCAGTTTTGCCTTCCATTTTTTTCCAAGATAAATATTCCTCATCCCTTCAGTTTCTCTTTCTACAGAAATTTTTGAGAGAGAAACAAAATTCTTGCAATATCCTTTTAACTGGTAAGTAGAAACCATGACATGTCATATTAAAGATCGAGCAACCCAATAATTTACAGGATTTCTACTAGACTTCCACTATTCTGCTTCTTTTACAACTCATACAGACCCTCAAGGAAAAAAAAGGTAGATTAGATTTGACTGTTCGAAGCACACAAGATGTATTTTCATAATGTAAATCACAATGTGTCAGGAAGTCCAAACTAAAAAATCTGTTCCCCCACCTATACCAATACTTCCAACACAGAATTATAACAGCTGAAATTAAAAAAAAAAAAAAATAAAAAAAATCTCCAATTCAACTTCTGTTTGGGACCAACATCACTTCCCTCAATTCCTGACAATGACTAGGAGAGCACTAGTTTGCTTAATGTTGGTTTTCTGCCCACAGTCTCACCACTTAAGTCTCTTTCCAAGAGATTAGGAAAAGCTTTCAATAGAGCACCAGGGGACATTACAATAGTTCAAGGGCTTCAATTACATAATTTTTTGGCTGTTGTAATTAAAAAGTTAGATACTGCCTTAGAATGACATTTAATAGTTTCTTATTCTCATCCAAACCACATCCAATAAACAGGAAAAATGATTATCTGAAAACACTCCAAATCACCATTGAAACAGCCATCCCTGCTCCACAGGATAGGCTTCTCTCTCAGATTTCTGACTGTAGCTGTATCCTAAGAACTGAAGGGAGAGGAGAGCAAATAAAGCAGTGGAAGACCAATCCCATTAAATCTGGGCACACCACTCTGACATCAGCACACACTCAGCACATGGTGCCAGTCCCAGCAGGGAGTGTACCTGGTGTGCTGCACAAGCAGCCCCCAGCATCCTGCCACCTCAGTCTGCCCACACCTGGCACTCAGTTCCTAGTGAGCTTCAAAGAAAAAAAAACTACATGGAAAAGAAAAAAATCTGTATGTTAGTCCACCAAAAAAAAATTGGTGGCATATTTTCCAAGCCCAGCATAAGTCAAATAGGTAGGTTTAATATCTGAGTTGAGCAGCGCTCCTGAGGGAGCACCCAAACGGCATGCAAAGCAACTTTTACGCAGGAAATAACTGACATTTTCTGAACAACAAAAAAAAAAAAAAACAAAACATCTTACCAACACTATAGATGAGCAACAATTCCTTTATCTGAGGACTGATGTTCAACATGCCACGCATGCATTCCCTTTCCAGTGTCTGCCATTAGAATCAAATGCCTTCTTGGACACCTCTCTGCTATAAAAATAAACCCCATCAATTCACAGACTCCATTCTAAGCAGATTTTAGAGCCCACTGCAGGTACTGCACTGGTAAGAAATACAGCACCATTCAATAAAAATCCAGGAAGACTGAACCACATAGATAGACCACAGAATTAAAATAAAACAATTGGTTTACAATAAAAACTTGAGAAGAGAACACAATTTTACTGCAGGCAGTGCACCAGGTAGAGCTCAATTATGGTGCCTGACATTGTTACTCAGATGTGTCAAGTTTGGCAGTTAATATGTGAAAAACATACCTGGAGCTGTACCTAGTGATCCTCTCAGATAAACAAGTTGAGACCCCAAGCTGCACTTTATGGCAAAGGGTTCTGCAGGGCTTGACTGGATTTTTTACAGGAGCAAGGCATGAAACCGAGGTTACACCCTCACCTGGTAACTAGGGCACATGTACAGGACATCTCTAATTCATTAGAACGATTCTCATTCCATCAAGATTCCTGTAAGACTGTCCTCCAAAACATTCCTGTGTAGTTGCAGTGATGCAATTAACTTCCTAGAACTAGGATACACAGCTGCTATCTAGTTTTCCATTGCCTTACTGCACCTCAGAGGCAGTTGTAAAAGCAATAAATTGAAAAAAAAAAACCAGAGATAAAGACTGCAGTCTACTACAGACACTGCTCGTAGTACTCTTGAACTGCATTTTATCACCAAGGGTTTTAGAAGATGCATTTACACAAACTGAAGTACTAAAATTTAGTTATTTTCTGTGTTCCTTCTATTCATTAGACATCCATAATAGAAGATGTCATTTAAGAAAAGACGGACCAATATCGCTAACAAAATATTTGCAGTCCTGCAGCCCACGCTTCAAAATACTCTAAAAATTACCATTTACAGCAAAAGACTTAAAAGATTTGTGCTATTTAAATTAAGAATTAGAAGCATGTAACAAAGTTTAAAGCACACTTGTAAGCTCAAGGGAAATATAAAAAAGAAGGTTTGAGCTGTATAGATACTAGAAGCAACTCAAAAGATGGTTATTGATCCATCACTACTTACCATTTGGGGAATACTAAAACAATCCAAGATTTTTTCAATTTATGCAAGTAACAATATACAAACAGTGAACTCTGTTGCAGGTACGCCCCATGGTAAGACTTAACATCCATCCATATATTACCACACCTTCAGGAAAACTAGATGTTATTACACATTTACATCTTCAATTTAATTGATTCACTTTGGAAAAAGGGATGCAAATGAAACCTTCAACTTCAACCCTAATTCCACTCTTATAATTTAATATCACATATGTACAAATATATTTCAAGCTACATAAGCATCTATGGATGTTTCTATTTTACATATTTTAGTGACTGTTCAACAGCAATTACACAGCACATCTAAAAGTTTTCAGAAATCAGAAAGACAAATGGGAAGTATCAGGGAGACGAGAAACAAGGCACTAAATGAAAAATAAGGCGAAGCAAAAAGAAGACAATATACACTGTTCACCTTTTTATTTTTTTCCTAAACTTTAATCAAATACCATACCTTGATTTCCCTGCTCACCAACAACAGAGGATTTAAAATCATATACATCCTACTGTAAGACCACATTAGGGTAACTATCCATTTTCAAAGCAAACAATTCTTTTTCTGCAATTTCTCAAAATGGCACTACCATCAGCAATTCTAAACACTCTCTCCTAAACACCATCAAGCAGACCGATGATTTCACCAAAAATGTGTCTATGTGCTTCAGCAGTATCACATGCTGAATTCCCTGCATGTTGCTGCAGTCCAACATGCTCAACAGCTGCAAAGAACCTGACATGAACATTAGGAATGCAGCTGTATCTTTCAGTATCTCAATCAATTTTTCGTATTACAGATCTCCATAACAGTGCAGAAACCAGAGCTGGCTGTACCAGTAAAGTTGGTACCTGCCTATAAGGAAACTTGAAGTGATAGCTTATCACACTCAACTGGTTTTTTCTGTTGCCCTCCCAGAATAGAAAGAATTCATGCAAGATAAGAATTACTCCTATGAACAGTTGGAAGGATCCAAATATAAAAAGTTGCATAAAAAAGTAGTTACCTGACTCATGGCATGAACAAAATTCATGCAGAAATAACTGTGCTGCAATTAGTATCAACATGTTTAAGACACAGACAAGACAAGGTGCAACCAGTCTCGTTACAACCATTCTCCAGGTAATAGCCAGGTAAGAGCATCTCCTTCTAGAATCAAAAGCTTACATAAACAGAACCAGATTGTATCTTGGCCATGACTGACCACTGCCTGCTTTAGAAGTTTACTTATTTACTGAATGTTAAAATAATACCCAGACTTTTAAAATACGCCTTATTTGAATGACAGCATACAGAGCACCACTGCCATGAGACTGTAACTGAAAGAATCAATTTAATTTAAAATTTAAGACCTGCTATAGGCACAACCCGTGCCTCTCCTGTTTCTCCTGCTCCCTACTTCCTATTGTTCCGCTTTTCAGCAAGTGATGCCATGTCACGGACGAGGGAAACCTAAATGACAGTTTGCTAGGTCTTTCTTTAAAACGTTTATGCCAAGAAATCCATTTACTCAGGTCTATACAGAGAACTGGCCATACAAAAGATGGTTTAAAGCATTCTAAAGCCCCAAAAGCACGAGCAGACTTTGGCTTCTGAAGCAGCCAGCAAGAAGACCCAAAATGGTGACTACAAGTAATAAATCATATTTTTAAAAGGCATTGTTAAAAAACCCACACCAAATAACAACAAAAAAACCATTCTATGAAGGCGATGGTCAGGTTGAACAGTGTAAGCCGCCACTCATTTACTCACAACGAAAATCTATTAAGGGAAGGGTTTTCTTCGGCCACAAAATTTGTTTCTCCAAACCTACCCCTACAGAAACACGACTCCGGCGCTGCGCTGAGGGGCTGGGGACGCTCGGAGTGACCCACGAGGAACCAGACGCCGTCCAACCGGGGTAACGCCTGGCTCACCGGGCGGGATCAGGCAGGGCCGGAGAAAGGACGGCATTAACACGGGGGGCGGGAGGGGGGCCCGTGGGGCAGGAGGCGGCCGGGGCAAGGAGGGCGCGGACGGGCCGGGGGTCCCGTGGGGAGCCGCGCTGCTCGCTCACTCACCCGTCCTTGCGCTTGGCTTTGTAGACGTGCCCGTAGGTGCCCCTGCCCACCTTGCAGCCCTCGTACTCGAAGAGGTCCTCCACCCGCTCGCGCTCCCCGGTCAGCTTCACCTTGAAGTCATAGTCCATCTTGGGCGCCCGCCGCGACCCGCCGCCGCCGCCGCCCCCGGCAG